>JAKCPI010023783.1:0-14207 GCA_023213315.1 Euborellia annulipes | reverse complement strand
GAAGAAGGCAGATTGTTAATTATCAATTATCGGACCGATTAAAAGCGGCATCACGCAGGTCGTTATCAGATTTCCGATCCGAAAGAGGCATCGATGTCGGTATTTTAATTACCAGCGACGACTAAGAAAACAACGAGACTCAATTCATAGCTCCGGGAAATTTCGAATTTCCACCTGGAAATTGAAACTCAATCGTTTTAGTTCGTGATGAGGCATTTACCGATTAATAATAATAATGAGACGAATTGTTGTGTATACACTTTCGCCAAACTCGTGTTATTCTTTAGCGAGTTAATCACATTTTTTTTAAAGGTGTGGTCGAGATACTCACGAATTTATTATGTTGATGAATCCTCCCCACATGAGTGAAAAGATTTTAATTCGAAATTTTTATTTTCATTCATTTAAAGACGTGATTTTCTTACTTCCTACTAGTACGGCATATAATAAATATTTTTTTCACTTCATTTATGTTAACAATTTCAAATTTTAAAATTCTAAAAGTCTCCCACTGCAAAGGGGAGCTGAGCTTTTTAGATTTTGAAAAAAATTTTAGTTAACAATCTCACTCACATAGCCTAAAATAAACAAATACAATTATAATAGAAAAGTTGAAAATTTTTTCCACATTTACCATATAGTAATCTTAATTTAATCATCATCTGAATTTAAATGGCGCATTAAAAAAAATTGTAACATATTATGTTATAATTAAAAAAAAAAACGAATATCCATCAAAATCTCGACATCGATTTTTTTAGATGATCGCAATACTTTCCTCTCTATATATTTCATATATAGGCTAAGAGAAAGTAAAAAATAAATATGACTCATTGTCTTTAGGCTCGGTCCAAATTTTATAACAATTAGTTGAGTGGAAGGGAATTTAATCCCAAAAAAAACACGACTTTCTCTAACTTGGGTAATCGAAAGTTGTGTATTGTGCTTGTCACACCAGATTTTTCGTGTCGACATGTATTTAGTTTCATTACAGTACTGTACATCCGAAAGATGTAAAATTTATAAGTAGGGGCAAAGGTGGTATTATGGGCACCCATTTTGTTTTTTTACTATAAAAATTAAAATAACAATCAAATTAAGTAGAAAATTGAAAGGAAGCTTAATATAACATTTGGTTAACATAGGATATTGTTATTATTGTAACAAGCCTACTAATTAATGAGCTGAAAAATGTTTTCCATTTTAAGTACATGTTGATAAAATTTGAAGATGTGCTGGTAATATGGGCACCATGGTAGAAACTAATAAAAATCCTGTTTTAAAGTATAAAACAAAGTGTATTATTGTGAAAAATAGAAAACTATTAACAAATTGGTTTAAAAATTAATGTCTCAAGTGGTCTAGACATTACATTACAAAAGCTATTTACAAAAGTCGCAAATATAAATGTCAGTATCACACCTTGTACATTCATTGTGGGACCACATCTCACATACCACACACTGAACCCAAAGTTCACCTCTCCTGTCTTGAACAAAAGTTCCTTCGCAAAAATGCAAACCACGTCGTCATCTCCAGGTAATTTGGGCACCTTACAGCAGGGGCCCATAATACCAGCACACCAATTGCCCATATTACCACCCTCGCCATATTGGAAAGTAACAGACCATCAACATTTAACCTTAGCTCCTAAAAGTTTTTAAATTACTGTAATACAATCCTTAGTTTGTGTGCAGTATAATGTATTACTAGTGACACGTAATTAATTACGTATTATGGATGTAAACTTAGCATAAATACTTACATTCCAAAGTTTTTGAAACAGGACAAACAAGAAACTCGTCACAACGCACAGTCTGAAACTGATGTGGACGCCAGGGTTCCTACATGCCTTCCTATGAACTAATACTTTAAATTCTGGTGGTTTTTGCCAAAATGCGCAGGATTCTTTCTGAGATAATAAGGGTGCCCAAATTACCCACAGGTGCCCATAATACCACCTTCGCCTATATAGGAAAAGATTTATATTTTGTTACCATGGCAACCATTTCTCCTATCTTTCCTATGAAATACAAGAGTAAAGTGATCTTCAGAAAATTTAATATCAAAATGATAATATACATTTTAAAGAGCATCTAAAAAATAATTGATTTATGAATTTAAAAAAAAAAATTGTTGGAGCGAATTTTGAGAAAATCGACAAAAACTGAAAAAGTACATCAGTAAAGTACTAGTCCTCTTTGGCCGATTTTGATTAAAAGCTAATTTTCACGCTCCCGGGGGATGTTAAACTTATATATAAAATTTCAACTTCGTAGCTCAATTCCTTCATGCTTAAAATTGAACACACACCCACCCACTCGCAGACAGACCATGTCGCGAAAACCACTTTTTTGATTCAGGGAACCACAAAACGTGTATATCCATCAAAATCTCGTTATCAAATTTTTGGCATGAAACCAATACTTTCTCTCTCTATATATTAACATATAGAGGTAAGAGAAAGTAAAAATGAAAAAATAAATGGGTTTAAGATTGAAATTTTTCTTTTTTAAGTTTTAATATAAAAAAAAAAAAAAAAAAAACATTTATTTATTTATTTATTCTTAAAGGATTTTGATTCAGTCGGATTACATATTCCCCTGATATATAGTCTGTGTAAGAAGAGCCGGAAAGTTTTCCCATTTTGTTGCCTGTTTATTTTCTTTTAATGAACTCATAGAGAAAATAAAAATAAATTAAAAGATTATCACTCTATTCATTCAGATAATGAATAAGTAAAAAAATATATTATTTTTATATACTTGCTTTGCATTAAATGAGAAATGATATAATAATCCCTCTGCCCTCACACATACACATGCAATGCTCACACAGACGAATATATATAGATATACTTTTCTACATGGTTTTATTCTTGTTTCGACAGGTTCACAGCGGCTGCAAACGTGAATACCTGTGTGCTATCATTTAGTAAGGCGTGAGTGGCCGTTCCTGTTAGACGTCGTCCGAGCGCTGGCCGGCTTTAATCCGGGAATTCCTTCATTTGGTGAGTAACTCGTTAAATTTTTACAATTCTTATTCATTTTTAATTTAAGTATACGCTGGTATATAAATCTTTGACAAAATCAAAGAATTAATTATTAAAAACATGACAAAATGATTTCGTTTCATTCAAAGCGGATTTAGATTCGCTTAACTTTTACCAATCTCAAAAAGTATTTTAATCTTAACATTTTGACTTCAAATTTATATATGTTTGTGTTTAAAAATATATTAGCCTATTATACATATTCGTTTTATACCATCTTGTGGATATTAAGAAATTTGGTTGAATGGATTTCATATCCAGCCCCAGCCTCAGAGATAACTTTGTGGGCCGATTGTCTGTAGGGATATATAACACGATATTTGGAAGTGAATAATAACGTATATAAATAAATATAATCCGATGACATGGAGTGTCGTGCTCTGTATAAGTAAGCAGAGATAACATTGCTGAAACAAGCAATTGGCAATTTTAAATAGTGAAGGATGTATAGAGGCAGATGCAGCCAAGAAATAATACTCTGGTTGCTTTACCAATTAGCCGGAAACGTTTCAGTGCATTTATTATGCTTTATCTTCAATACTTTCTAAAATACATACTTGAAATTTATGAACTATGTAAAAAAATAACTTTATAAATTTTATATCTATGTATTTTAGAAAAGACTGAAGATGGAGCATAATAAATGCACCGAAATGTTTCCGGCTAAATTGTAAAGCAGAATTCTTGACTGCATCTTCTTCTACATTTCCTTTACTAAATAGCCACCGCCACAAATTGCACTTATATTGTATTAATAATTTAAAAGTTCGCGATTTACTTCCTCTAGTCTATCAATAATAATTCAACCCTAAGTTGCCCTTTGCTTAATAAGTTTTTTCAAAAATTTTCAAATTTGTAATATGTTGTCATATTATGATAAATGGCACTACTTTAAAAAGTTTTATTCAAAAACTCAATTGTCTTTTGAGACAATCAAGAAAAAAGTGTCTTTTTCTATCTCAAAAACTTCAATTTTGGCCCGCTGAAGGCGAGTCGCGCGAATAGTTAATATATTAATATTCTATTTGAAAAATATTATTCGACGTATAAAAAGAAATCAGACTTTTTATGAAGCTATTTTATATCATCTTTATTCGCAAAAATTGTGGCACCACATTTGTTGTTGTTGTTGTTGTTTTTTTAATTCGTTTTAAAGTCTTTTTCGGCATCGGAGGTCATTTCCGTCTCTATTTATTTCAATTAATTGGTATCCAATTCAATTGAATTAAATTTTGATCCCCTGACCCTTGGACGCATTTGTTTAAAATATAGAGCATCTTTTTTATATAAGAGTCTTATAAAGCTACTGTCTTAATGAAATGTTGTACTTTTCATTTTCAAATAATAAGCCTTCATTTATTACTAAAAAAATTTACTATCGGAGTTTATTTTTTTATTTATCATTAATCAAATTGCCTGAGAATTTTTTTTCTTTATTTCTCCCACCTCTGGCGCCATATCATTCCAAACTTGATTTTGTTCTCGTTGTGGTGATGATTATTTGGTGAATTCATTTCATTTTATTCCATCCATTTGGAAAAGTGTTTTAAGCCTTTCAAGATAAGAGCTGAGGTCGGCTTCAGGAATGTCCCCCCTGCCTCCCTCCCCCTCCCCCGCCCCATAGAGACGCTTGATTCATTAGACAATTTGCTTAATAAATAGATATAATTTTATCATGTTATTTTGAATCACACCTTTTCCTAGAGTTAAACCTTTATATAACTTAAATCCTGATATATTATAATTTATTAGGTTCAATTATAAATATTTTAATACGAGGTAAGAGCAGAAATTAATTATAAATAAGAAAATCCACCAACACAGTCCAAAGTATCGTAAATGCTTTTGAATTGTAAAGTGGAGAGAAAAAAAAAATTTCTTCTTTCGCGTTTAATAAATTCCCTGGACAAAGATGTTTATTTTAGAGTCTATAATAAAAACGAGTTTTATTCAAGAGTTGAAAAATAATTAATTTGGCCAAGGGAAGGGTCCAAGATGCCATCTCGGGGAGCCGGGTTCATGACCCGGCGACGGGCAATTAATTAATTGGGTGATACGAGCCGCGATCGTCAACCGATAACTGAACCGCGAATTTCTAGTCAATAAAAAAAATAAATAAATATCTTACTATAAATTTAGTAAAAAAAAAAAGAAGATTGCGATCAAAAAAAAAAGTATTCCATTTTCTGTGTGGCGATTTATCAAAAGGATAGAGTTGACTTTTTAAATGAGTCTTTTTCTTCGTAATTTGTAAACAAGAGATGAAAATTTATTAATATTATAAATTTCCCCCTACGAATTAGGCAACACCTATCTCAAACATATTTTTTTTTATCTCTAGAAATTTTTTTTTTTTTTTTTTTAAACATTCACACTTTTTTCTCACTCACACTCACACACACATTCACACAGTCTTTTCAGCAACTTAGGCCATTTAAGACTTTGACGATAACCGTTGTAATATATAGGTCTATTATCTATTATGGGTTCAGGCATTTCTATTTAAGCCATCTGGTATCCAAATGGCTTAAATAAAATCATCGGACTGCCTGGGTCCGAACCCGCCACGTTTGGCATAGGAGGTAGGCACGCTACCTACTATGCCACACCCGGGGGCCTCTAGAAAATTGAGTATAAAATTAAGGAATTTGTTTACGGTGGAATCCCAATATTTCCTATCCCGATATATTCGTATTTCCGCCTAATTCGTACAACATTGCCGGTCCCCAGAGAAATTATTTTTAATTTTGTACTCCCGATAATTCGTACCAAGACGATAATTCGACCAGACCGATAGCAAATCATCGTTAAACAATATACCCTTAACCTTCGAGTTAAAAAATGAGTTTTTCACATATAATTAGCTACCTGTTATAAAAAATATTAAAAAAAAAAAATTAAAATTAATTAAAAATCTGGTGTGACTGGTCGCATAGCATTTAACATTCTCTTACCTTCGGTAATTGAAAGTTTTGGTCTGTGCTTTTCACACCAGATTTTTTGTGAGATATATATTTTGTTACCATTTCTTCTTTCTACCTTATAAATTACAAGAGTAAAGTGTGCTTTCAATAATTTTGAGAGAAAAGTGAGAATATATATTTTAAAGAGCATCTAAAAAGATATATGAATTTTAATTAGAATTGATAGAATTTTGAAAAAAAAAAAAAAAAAAAAAAACTAAAAAAGTACATCAATAAAGTACTAGTATTCTTTGACAAATTTGATTCAAAATCCTCTTATGGCATCCAACATGTATGCTTAGCTTAAGTATAAAATTTGGGTATCGAGAGTTGTATATTTTTTAATATTGAAATTTTTTATATAGCTGGTTAATTGATGTAGTAGAAGGAGAATAAAAAGAGAGAGCAGCTAATTATATATTTTTTTTATTATACCCTCAGTGCTGACGTTTCGGTCCTGTTTAGGGCCATCCTCAGAACATTAGGGTTGTCATCATTAATTTCATTCATTAATGTTGAAATTGAAATTAATGATGACAACCCTAATGCTCTGAGGATGGCCCTAAACAGGACCGAAACGTCAGCACTGAGGGTATAATAAAAGAAATTATAATTAGCTGCTGCTCTCTCTTTTACTTTTTATTTTTCTTCTACTATGTAGTTTTTAAGTTATTCCGTTAATCCACATTTTTTGATATTTCACTTTTTTTTTCTTTTTTTTTTATTCTGCCCCTTTGGCTTACCGCCATTGGGCTAAAAGTCGTTACAAAATATATTTTTACAAAATTTGTATAACAAAAAAAAAATTAAATACAATAATACAACAATATAAGTACAATAAAAACCTATTACAAAAATATATAGTTTACAAAAAAAAAAAAAAAAAAACAGTATAAAATTATAGTCTAGAAAAAACATTATATAAATTATATTTCACTTGAAATTCATTAAGTTTATTGTAAAAAAAAAGTCAATTTCAAGCTAAAAGGGAATCGCCTCTTTTAATTGCAATTCTAAGAAAAGCAATAAAATCACTTTCATACAAATTTAGGTAAATGTTTTGATATTTTAACTGGAATAGATCTTCGGGGAATTCATGATTTTTTTCACGATAAATATAATTGATTTCAAGTGAAATAACAAAATATGTGGTTTAAGGGAATTACTCAAAAACGAAAAAACTCTTGATGCTCAAATTTTATACATAAGCTAAGTACACATGCCGCACGCGTCTTGAGAAATTTCAATCAAATCGGCCAAAAAGTACTAGTACTTTACTGATGTATTTTTCAAGTTTTTTTTTTTTTTCGATTTTCTCAAAATTCACACTCACGATTTCCAGCTGACTGTTGACTTATACTGAACTTTGGATCTTGGCTCCTAATTAATCATATGATTAGATTAACTAGAATTAAAAGAGTCGAAGCCCGGGAGCCGTGGCTCAGTGAGAAGACATTAGCTTCTCGCACCGGAGTCCCGGGATCGCTTCCCGTCCCAAGCGAGAAAAATTTATTTCATTTGTTTTGACTACAAATCATTTGAAATAAATAGAGATGGGGTCTAAATGGCCTTAGATGCCGAAAAAGACCTTAAAAACAAAAAAAGACTCGAAAGTTATAGTCTAGCTTTTCCGAGGGATTGCTAGTTAATTAGAACTGAAGCAACTGGCACTTAAAGAGTTCAAGAGTTGCAAAATGAAATTATAAATGCACTGCTGACACCGTTTTCAAAAAGAATATATGAAATCTATTTCGGAGTCTTCACGGTCGCAAAAACCGCCACCTCCTACGCCAACCCCGCACCGCAGAATTAAGACGAAGAAAGAAGAAGATTCCATAATATTTCGAAGAATCTATACGAATCGGAAAAATTGATTTAAAAAAAATTTCCATCTTATAGAACGATATTAAAAAACAATGCTCCAGGCCGTGTCTTTATCGGAGAACAAGACGGTAATTGAATCAAGCCGGATCTCCGTTTTAATCAGCGAGTCCGTTTGCCCGATGTGCCCGCAACGATTTGCCACGGCTCAGGTGCGACTGACTCAACAGGCCTGTCCCACCTGTGCGGTCCACGTACGGCCCTCCCGGGTATTAATTAAACCGCACTAATAGCCAGTGTTAATTTATTCAAATTTATACAAACAAGTTATAATCATTTTATTAGCGTTTATGTTTTTGAAAAAAAAAAAAAAAAATTTTAAGTTTCAGTTTTCATGGAATAAGAAGAATGGACTTTTTTTCAATTATTTATTATTTCCCACTTTTGATGACCATATCGAATAGAAATGTCTTATTAAAAGATTATTTTTATTTTCGTAATGATATAAAGATATAGAAATTATAATATTAGAAATTTAAATTAAGAGAATTTTATTTGTTGTTTTATTAATTTAAAAAACAAAGCGAAACTACCACTATAATTAATTTATTCATGGCTAGCGTTTAACTTTGAGGCTTGAGTAAACAAAGCAATGAGGATTTTATTAATGCTGAGGAATTGAAGATTTAACAGCCTGGTCAGCTCTTTTCTCGTGTGTCATTTTGATTGCTTTTCTCCCATCTAAAACGTAACTCGATAAATAATACTCCTCCCTGATGTCAAGCAAAGGCAAACGCAGGATGGGCCTCCCGGAGGATAAGGGCCCTAATATCAGCCGGTATGCATGTATGACTTGCTATTTAACCCTGCAACCGAATAGGATTTAAAAAAAAAATTGAAATTTCATTAAATAAAAGTTGGATAAACTTTTATGTGATTTATTTGTATAAAATACAACGTTGCGGTCACTCATACTGCACACTTCTTCAGGTGTTATTTAGATAAAATCACAGACTCTTTCTCGATTTTCTCAAACTTTGCTGCTTTTGCTTTAAATTTTACACCTTGAAACTATCCTGAAACTAAATATATGTCGATACAAAATATTCCGTTGTGACGAGCACAAAATTAGACTTTCAATTAACAAAGATGTTCTGTGCGCCCAGTCACAAGGGATTTTTAATATTGTGATTGTATTATTTTATTTTATTAAGTATTTTTACATATTTTTAACCAAAGATCTTAGGCTGGAAGGAGTAATAAATAAAAAAAAAAAAATCTAAAGAATCCGAAACGTGAATTTTTATAGAGAAAAAAAAATACAAATATTAAATTGTAATTAGGGAGCGTACAAGTATTACGTAACGCAATTTGGGGGACGGGGTCTCGTAAAACGTTACCAAGCGTTACAAGGGGGGAAGGGGTGTTGAACAACGCGTTACGTAACTGGTATTTTAGCGACTTTCCGGTACTTTGCGCAACAAAATTGTGACTTTTAGATAAAAATGGCCACTTGAGCGTTACGTAACGCCTAGGGGAGGGGGTTCAGAAAAATGTTGCGGCGCGTTACATGGGGGGAGGGGGGGTCAAAAATCTTCAAAAATTGCGTTACGTAATACTTGTACGCTCCCTTACTCAATACAATAAAAAACTATTTAAAAACTTTTATTTAAATAACAATTAACTGTCCTGAAGAAGATCGTGGAAGTGAAAGTGAAACCGAAAGGTCGAGTTTTTTTTTTTTTTATTTAATTAAGATTTTTTCGGCATCGAATGCCATTTAGAGCCCGTCTCTATTTATTTCAATCTATTGGTAGCCAATTAAATTGAAATTAATTAATTTACATACAATTTAACAAAACCTTAAATGAATTTATACAGAGAGAGAGTTGAGTCAAAGTGGTAAAAATTTTAAATAAAAATAAATAAATAATAAGATTCCAAAAAAAAAGGAAAAAAAAAAATTATTCAAGAATTTATTAAATAAAAGAATTCCATTGTATTCCAAAAAAAAAAAAAAAAATTTACAGAATTTTTTATCTTTCACCGTGAAAAAGATTCATTGAGGCGGCAAATGGTTCTTTATTCAGAAATTATCGCCCCGAAATGGTTTTCCTTCAGCTGGCATTTCTAATTAGAAATCTTAGGCCATAAATCTCATCTGCTTAAATACAATGCTCTCCCCTGCTCTGCTCCTTCACCTCATCCCAGGGATGCTAAGATACTCGAACGGGAAAAAATTTCAGGATTCCATCCCCTCCCCCCCCCCTCTTTCGGCTCACCATGATATAAAATGAAGAAATTTATTCGTCCAACCAAATGTAAATTAGATCATTCTGAATGGGCTATAAATTGAGAAATCATATAATATTTATTTGAATCGATGTAGTTTTAATATTTAGCTTGTTTTAATTGCATATAAAACAGTCATAAAATAATATTTTTTATCTAATAAATATGCAAAATATATTAATCAAATTATTTTCATTGAGATCAATAGAGAAACTTTTTTTTTTTATTTAATTGAGATTTTATATAGTAACCTAAAAAAATAATTACACCTTGCTCTACCTTTATTACTCTTAATTTTTTTATTAAAATAAAATACATTTTACATTAAAAAAGAATAAAACTGAAGCGAGAAAATTATTTTATTACTGTCTATATAATTTTATAGCAAGAGAAAAAATAAACTTACCTGTAATTATATTAACAGATTAAATAATACCTACTTTACAAATTAATTTATTTTTATAATAATTAAAATAATAAAATTTTGAACTTTCAATTTGCATTCGAAACAATGATGAGAATACCGGTACCTGAGTAGGTATTATATAGCAGGATTTATTCCAAAGGAGCCGGAGCAAAATTTGTGCTGATATTTAATTAATTTGCAAATTGTTATCTTTTAAAAATAAACTCAGAATTCCCATGTAATTTTTTTCTGGAGTCGATAACCTACCGATATACTAGGAGGTCCAGGCATATTTATTTAATTTATACCATTTGGTATCCAAATGATTTAAATAAATTCATCGGACTGTCTGGGATCTGAACTCGTGCATCGTGGTTTCAAAATTATCAATTTTGACATATGTCAACACCTTTAACTTCTCGGCTTCGCGGAGGGGATTCTATAATATACTTTCTCCTACCTTCGGTATTTGAAAATTGTGTTCTGTGCTTGCCCCACCAGATTTTTTGTCGACATATAATTAGTTTCCGGCAGTAAACCTTAGATTAGATAGGCAGATGCAATGGAATTCTTTTATTTAATAAAATCTCGAAAAAAATTTTTCTTTTTTTGGAATCTTATTATTAGGGTCCGACCGAAACAAGATTTTCAGCCGAAACCGAATATTCGGCCTCAACCTTAGTTTCGGCCGAAACCGTAACCGAAACCGAAACTTGTATTTCCTATAAAAAAATTTATATATTTTTTTTTTTGAAATTTTTTTCCCCTCCGTGAAAATTATTTGACCTTTTTTTTAGGGAGACAAAAATTTTTTCTCCTTCAAGTGCAAATCATTTGACCTTTTTTTTTTAAGATTCAAGTTTCGGCTACTTTTTGGCCGAAACTGGCCGAAACCGTAACCGAAACCGAATATTCGGTCGGTTCCTACTTATTATTTATTTATTTATTTACTTTTACCTCTTTCAATCAATTCTCTCTGTATAAATTCATTTAGGGTTTTGTTAAAATCTATTTAAATTAAAAGAAGAGACTAGTAACCAGGACAATTAAATAAAATTCTTTTTAACTGACGGCGTTTCGGTTGCCTTTCACGACCTTTTTCAGTTCAATTGATTGTTATTTAAATAAAAGTTTTTAAATATTTTAATTTTATAGTATTGGTTAATTACAATTAATTTGTGTTTTATTTGTATAAAATTTCACGCCACACATTATGTGGGCTTCTTTATATACAGTATTTTGTTTTATTTATTTTACCCTTCCAGCCTTTGGGTAAAAATTTATAAAAATACTTAATTAAATTAATACAATCACATTATAAAAATGTGCCCCGCGGCAAGTTGTGTTCTGTGCGTCCAGTCACACCAGACTTTTCTTATGAAATATGAGAGTAAAGTGTGCTTTTAACAATTTTGAAGACAATAAAATGATAATATACATTTTAAATAGCATCTAAAAAATAATTGATTTATGAATTTTAATCAAAAATCTTCAAGCTAAATTTGAGAAAAACCTTTTTGCTTTGGAAAAATGCTAACAAATTAACTTAATAAAATGTATTTTTATCCACTCTAGTTTTTTGCTTCACGTTCTCTTTATTTGTTCATCAAGAACTGTATTTGACAGAATTTTAATTTTGGTTATTTAATATCTCTTACATTATCTAAATACCAAATTTCATTTAAATTAGTCCAGTCAAGGTTTGATTAAATAAACAAATATACAGTTGGAATTTTAATTTTACATAGATTTATTTACACCTTTAGTCAAAAACCCATAACTTTTTTTTCTATTTTCAATAAATGAATTTTAATGTTGAAAAGAGCAGCATGTGGTTATTGAAATCTCTTGTACCATTTATTCAAGATATGATATATTTTTGAATTTGCCTATATAATCATAATTTTTGTCTTTTTTATCCGAAATTCTTTATGAGATTTGTGTGGGTTTCGTAGAGTATTTACACCCATTACACACTGTCTGAACAGAATTTGAATAACGTCCAAGGCGGAAATATGCGAATAGCTCGTTCGCAGTTATGTTCTGGCATATATTGGCACATGTTGACAATATCGGTGCTGTCGCCACTTATCATAACAAGAGAGAGAGAGAGAGAGGCATGGCATCTGGAGCAGGAGAGTAAGTTCTCTTGGCAAAGTACAAGGCACGTCTACTAACAATAAATACGTCCACGCACACATTTCTTACGTCACTCTTGCACGCGTGCCTATCACTCGGGTGGCAAGTTCCCCCTCTCCTGCTCTTACGGCTATCATAAACATATTCAGATATGAGATATTTAATAAGAAGATATTTATTAAAGAAATTTGATAAATTAAAAATATAGATTTCATTAATCAGGATCGCGCATTTTTTCGGATTTAAATCCAATCCGATCCAGGATTTTCGGATCTGGATTGAAATCATTTTTGCTCTCTGGAACTAGGATCGGATCGCTAAACCTCGAACAGGGTGCAAATCCTGTATTTTTGTGATCCTTTTCAAAAGATTGCCAACTTTTTAAAAATTTTTTACTTTTTAATAAATACGTATGCCCGTGACCCTTGGCTCAGAGAGAAGTCATTAGCTTCTCGTGTCTAAGGTCTCGGTTTCGCTTCCCGCCCCAAGCGAGAATAATTTATTTCATTTTAATTGACTACCTAATCATTTGAAATAAATAGGGATGGGTTCTAAATGGCCTTAGATGCCGAGAAAGACCTTAAATAAATTCTTATTCATCCATTCGCTTAAAAATCGAGTCCGGATTGATCGCCCGAGTTTGTCTGATCCCCGGATCGGATCACTAATCCTTTCTAAAAGAATTTTGTCCATCTCTCATTGATTTAGACTGTTGATTAACGACCATTGTCCGATTACTTTTAATTAGATTTGATGGATATTGAAGGTCTTGTTTTTGTAGGTGTACGAGTTATTAGTAAAATTATTGTAGGAAATTTTTCCGATGGAATTTTTAATTTTTTTCCGACAATAATTTTACCAATTATTGGATCATCCTGCTCGTAACACCTTCGAAAACAAGAGTAAACTTTCAATATCCATCAAATCTAATTAATATATACTCTGGCTGTTTCAATTAAATTCAATTAATTTTATATATTGTTTGACCAGTGCATACGGATCTCAGAGAATAAGAAGTCAGATTTATGCACCGATTAAATTTTTTTTTTTCGGGTTCCTATATCCGAAACAGACTTACTTTTTGATTGGCTAAATGGTTTTCCGACGCCATTTAATTAAGCTAAAAAAATATATATTCTTTTCTATTTGAACATTAATTATCTTATCAAAAATATTCTAATACTTTCTCTCTATATATTTAATATATAGGGCAAGAGAAAGTAAAAAAGTGGAAAATTTCAGCCTCTTCTCCTCTCTCTCTACCACTTCAATTTATTTCAAATATTTCGCTTCCTACAGTATAGTAGCTCACTGCAAATATAAAATTTTTGAGCGAGTTTACCAAAATTATAAAATATTACAGATGATTTAGAGCGCATGGACTTCGTCTCTGGTCAGTAGCCTATGATCTAAATGAAGTACCCGCGGGCTTGGTGTAGTTGGTAGCGTGCTAACCTTCTATACCGAGGGCCGCGGATTCGGACCCTAAGCAGTCCGATGATTTTATTTAAGCTTTTTGTATACCAAATGGCTT
>JAKCPI010023782.1:0-36073 GCA_023213315.1 Euborellia annulipes | reverse complement strand
TTATTTTATAAAACAATGGAAGAATTTAAATGCATGCCTGGACTCTAATTTTGGCATTCAATGAACGGTCTGCACCTGTACAAGTGGACCTCCATAAATTTACTCATGTAATTATTTCATTGTTTATTTTTTAAATACCAAGAATATTGAAAGTAGAATTCCAATATAATTTTCATCTTTAAAAATAAACAACGAAATAATTACATGAGTAAATTTATGGGGGTCTACTTAATACTGGTGCCCACTGAACATGAAAACCACTCTTTTACCAGGTTTGAAATTTATTAGCAGCATTTTGTGTACGATTTATTTATTTTTATTATAATTACCTATAACATTAAGTTAAAAAAAAAAATAATAACCCCCTAATAATCAATACAAATAAACAGAGTTATTTTGAAGAACTAAATAGATTTAGGGTTGAAATCCTCTTAAGGGCCCCTTCCACGGTCAATAATAATGACATTAATTTATCAGAATGACCATTAATAAAAGCATGTGATTTCTGATAAAATAATGTCATTATTATTAACCGTGTAAGGGGCTCTTTAGTCTTCTTAAATTCCTAATTCTTTTAAATAAGAGAAAGTAAAAGTCTAAAAATAATTTATTTTTTAATATAATTTTCATAATTTTATTACATAAAAAATAATACAAAATAAACACAGTAGTCAATTTCTTTTGTAGAACTGATTATCTTGATTGAAATCTTCTTTATTCTTCTTTCAACTCTTCTTTAACTAAATCTTCTTAGTCTTCTTGGTACAGAAAGAATGAGTTTCTTGCACATTTCTTTTTAATCTTCGCATAAAATGCATTAAAATTCAATAAAAATTATATCAATAAAAAAAAAAAGTATTTCAAAGTGTGTGCACAAGTGCATATTCATTAAGTGTGACCACTCTCCCAAATTCAAATAAATCATTTATATGAAGCTGAGCTAAAGGGCCTAAGATAAAATATTATTTTGCGCCCAGGGAGAGTGATCCCCCTCACCACTATCATTGATACCCTAATCTAAGAGAAAGAATTAAATTTTGGCCGAAATATTTATTAGTTAAAGCAAATTAATTTTGTACGAATAGAAGAAACTTGTTGTATTTTCATTGAATTTATCATCTTAACACAAAGATCCGAACTGAACTGAGTGCCGATGAAGAAACCCTGCCTAAATCTATGTCATTAATTCGAAGTATTGGTAATTTGCACTCTCCACAAGAGAATCTTTATCATCTCTTGCTGTTCGAAATCAGTGTGATCAGAATCAAGAATCCAATGAAACATGACAAGTTCCAGTATTATTATTAAGTAAAAAAAAAAAACCAAGAACTCATCTCTTTCCTCCAATCACTAGACTGACTATTCTACCTAATAGGGGGTAAAGAGTTAGCGCATGTTGATTTCTAGCAATGGAGTTCGGAGAGAGAGCTCTTGTTAACAATAAAGTTTTACAAAGGAATTTCACTTAAATTTAATAAAATGTGTCAAAAGCATAATAAAAAAATAGAGTAGTTTTTGCATATTAAAAAGAGTTGTAAATAAAATATGAAAAATTAGCGAAAAACTTTAATTTAGTTTTTTTTTTTTATTTTGGCATATGTAATATTGAAATAACAAAGCAATTATGTAATTTATTCATATATTCAAATAGTAATATGATCGTAAAATTAATTTAAAATAAATATTCACTTTAAATGGATCTACTGAATAAATTTTAATCAAAAATTAATATTAAATACATTTTAAAAAAAGTATAGTTTTTTAATTTGAAAAAATTTGAATAAAATATTTTTTTATTATGCTTTTTGAATATTATATAATAATAATAAAGGCAACGGCGGATCTAAGAGGTTTGCGATTATTCCTTGTTAAAAATTTAAAGATTGTTCTAATTTCAGAATTGAAATTTTCAAAGTTAAAATCATTAATAAAATAATATTTTTGCTTAAATTAAAGAAATTTTTTTTTTTTTTAATTTTTGAAAAACAGTTCCTTTCAGAATCCGCCGGACAGAGGCGTAGCTAAGAGGAGTGACTCATTTATGTTTAGTAGATTTCATTTCAATAACTGACGGTTTCTTAAACAACGTATTTACCAAATTTTTCTTTAATTAATATTCTGTTTGATCACCATGATGTTAAGAACTCAGCTTTTCCACACTATGGATACAAATTGGAATTTCAACCAAAGGAAAATAAAATGAGTAGGCATACAAACAACAACAAAAAAACAAGGTCAAAGATTAAAACAAATTAAATTAATAAAATTTTAATACCACTTTTGCCAAAAATTTTAAATTAAAAAAAAAGAAATTTTTTGGTTCATTCAAAAGCCTCTTAGCTTCACCTCTGGTGCCAAATTAGAATTAAAAAATAAATAGGAGACTCAGATCAAACTTTTAAGAATTAATTTGTTAAAAAAAATAATTATTTATTTATTTATTTTATTTTATTTTTTTTTCAATATATTGTATTGTAATAATACCTTCATATCTCTTTGTAAAAGTTCAAGTACTAAAGCATAATCTAACTATCTATCTATCTAAAGCTAGAGGGGGATGTGGGTTGAAAATACCTCGGCAATTTATTTGATTGGCATCCATTCATCCATCGAAACGCTCGAAGAATTCTGAAAGAGAAGCCCTAAAAGCTAAAACCCCACCATATTTTCATATCTAACCTATTAGCTAAAGGATTGCCGTCTTGGCAATCGGGAAGGTACACACCAAACAATATGAAGACTTGGTGATCTCTCACTCAGGTGAGCAGTAGTCGAGGAGGTAATCGTCCACCTATCCTAGAAGGAAGAAAAAAGGGGAGGAAGAAGGGCCTAAATTGTTTCAAGAGTTGTGGATATAGGTTGTTTTTCATTTCTTTTAAAAAAAATTCAATTAGTTTAGAATTTAAAATTTCAAATGTAGAGAAATATTTAAATTTAGAAAAATGTAATAGAAATAGAGAAATGAAAATCGCCTATATCAATGTTTCCCAATTATAGTATATTGCAATTATATCAGTTGACGTTGTTTTTTTATAAATAAAAAGTTGAGTTGTATTTATTTATTTATTTATTATACAATATTTTATTTTCTTGATGTGTTGAAGATAAAATAACAATATCACAATGAACAATTGCAATGGAGAATCTCTAGATATTATATTCGATTTAAAACGTAGACTCACCGAGTACTGCAGGTAGTTAGGCATTTTCAGTCAATAAAAAATAGAATTAAAAAAAGAAAATTTTCGATGCTCGGAAAAAATATACTATATTCATATTGATTATGCTTTTTTTTTGTTTTTTTTTATTGCCGGCCCGCGAATGAAAAAAAAATTGGGAATCACCACCTACCTATATTAATCAGTTTTTTGTCTAATAATTATAAATAAACTCTATACTAACTAAAGCTAGCTAAATTTATGTAAGTTAATAAAATAATAATTTAAATTTTTATACTTCAAAATGAAAAGTGTATTTTTGATAATTATTAGAGTTGATAATGGATTTTGAGATGTTTAACTTTTTCTTTTTGGTTAATTATTTTGGATTTTTTTTTAATTTGAAAATAGTATTTTATTATTTATTTCATTTAAATTGCACTTATGTTTGATGATTATTTAATTAAAATCTGAGTCTCCTTTAAAATAAACGCTGGTCTTACTTTATTTTTTTAATCCATACGATGGGTGACATAAGAAGCTGGCTCCGCTAAGATGCCGAAGGACAAAACCGAAGTGTAGCAGAGAGAATCGCATCACATGAAGACGAGAAGATGTAGATCGAGACTCGACGTTAGGTGAAGAGCCATCCAATTGGAGAAGAATCTAAAAAAAAAAAAAAAAAAAATTAGAAAAATTAAATTTTTTTTTTTTTCTGAAAAAATGGAATAAATTACAAATTCAATTTGAAAATATATAAAAAAAAAAGATAGAAGATAATAAAAGAGATGACGTCCTTAGTTCGGAGAACTCGTGATCACCATGATCTAAGAAAAATTAATTAAAGATATTTGAAGAATGTTAAGTTATATAAGTATTGGTCTAATCTCCCAAGAGTTGCCTCCTAAACGTCACTGGAAATATTTTATAAAAAAAAGGCAAGGAAAAAAATGTGTGTACATTAATGTTCGCCTATGTGCTGGGAATAAAAAAAAAAGAGCGATGATGCAACGCGGAGAGACGCGTGCACCGAGCGTGGCGCCGCTGCTTAATCTTCTCACCTAGATCTTCAACACTCAAGGTCTACCCGCCTCCGCACCGGACGCCCTGCGGGCCACATCCGGCCATCTAATGAACCCCCTCCCCCCTGTCAACAGGAACAAAGATATATATAGAAGAAATTATTTTACAATAATCGCGAAAAAGAGAGAGATCTCGTGATCTGGTTTATAATTATTAAAGTTTAGATCTTATAGAGGGAATAACTAAAAAGTACTCTAGGATTTTTATTTATAACCATTGCTGTCGCATGACCAGGGATTAAATTTAAGCCTGGAAAGTTTTTATATCTGAGATTCATGAATTTTGAAACTAGAGGAAGAACACTGATTAAAGTCAGCTTTATTTATACTGTACTTTAAGTAAAGAAGGGCTTTCTAAGTACAAAACGAATTTGTAATTGTTTGTCTTTCAATTCTTATGGGTATTTTTGTAAGGTAAATAAAAATGAATAGTACCCACTAGCGGCCCCATTGGGGAGGGAGAGCCCCGGGTTCCCATTGATCACCAGCCATGCGTCAGTAATGTTTAGAAAAAATACCCTTCAGCCTCCCCTTTGGACAGAAAAAAGATTAATATTATCATTTTAATAATACAAAAGTTCTTTATTAACGCTAATTCGAATCCGGAACTAAAATATAATAAATAATTATTACGCCAAACACCCTCCTCAGGATACGCTATTGACTCTCATCCCCTAAACCAAAAATTTCGGCCTTCACCACCCTCGACAAAATCCCGGAACCGTCAATGAAAGTATCTAATCGTATTTCTTTATTATTCCCATTAATTGGTAGCAAATCCAATTGAAACAACTTTTTGTTGTAGCATGAGATGGTATGCGAACCCTTGACTTTTGGTACCAGAAGCCAAGGGTGAAAAGTTCACAAATTGAATTAGAAAAAAATACCAATAATCTTGAAAAATCATTTATTTGAATGTTTATTATATAAATTAAATTGCTCTGCACTTAGGTAGTATCCTTTATTATGGATAATATAAAAACGAGTGAATATGATATTCTAAAATATATACTCTTGATTTAGGGCCCTGGACACCCCTATGTTAATATTCATTTAAATGGTTTCTCTCAGTTTTCAATATCGGAATAATAAATAAATAGGTGTAATTAAAAAATAAAGTAACTTACAATAGCAGCAAGATTAGGTCGAAAATGCTGGAGAACAGCAGCCAGGATCAGGCAATCTCAAGGCTCACTGAGTCAAAGGAGTCTCGAGCTATCAGTCTGAGGTGGTGCCACCTGCAGGCATCAGCTTGTGCATGTTGGCCAATCTGGTTAAAGAGAAAAAGAAATATTATTAAAATTTTATAATATAAACAAGCAAATAAAATCATAGAGAAATGAAAATTTGCTTTTTTAAAATATATTTTGGCCATTGGCATAAACTCTGTTAGTCATATTCTATATATATATATTATTTGCTGGTGGATCAAGTGATTAACAAAAGTCGAACTCTACAATCACCAGTCTTTGGGACATAGATGCTGAGTATATGCTCTAGGTAAGCTGGAATTCCTGGGTTCGGCGGTGGACAGTTAATTTTATTATGTTTGTTAAATAGAAAAAAAGTTCATTTTTTTGAATCCCACTTTTTTTAAATTTATATAAACAAGTAACTTTTCTCTCGCTATTTTTGGCTTTTATCAGCTAGGATAAAATACATTATATATTATAAACAGTACGGTACATAAAACAAATTAATAAAATATACACTTCATAAATTTTACATGTTAGACACTTGGATCAACCTACTATTTTTAAAAGACCTGTGAATTAACGAATAAATATTATAGAGACATTCTAGTCTCATACAACATATGCCTAAGTACACAATCAATAAATATTTTTCTCATTCAATGTTGATCTGTATAAATCGAGAAAAATATTTATTGAAACAGTTGGATGTTTTTTTTTTTTACAATTCAAGGAAAAAATTAAAAAGGCTTAAAACAATTGTTTAAATAAGCATTAGCATTTTTAAAGTAAAATACCTATATTGTATTATGCATATCCCGCATAATACCACTATATTATTTACCTGTTAATTGACAAGGCTTTTAAAAGATGTGATGAATATTTTAATGGTTTTAATTTAATTGTATGTTTAGATGTATATTTACTATTATAAATTGTATTTTAGCTAATGAAGCACTAGGGAGCGAAATATTCATCTGGCTTTCGAATGCAGTATTATGCATTATATAAATTGTTTATTTATATAAAAAAATTTAAATCTGTGAGTGATTAAAATTTAGTTTTAAAACTCTATTTCCACTCATTTTTTTCTAAAATACTCGAAACATTTCAAAGGAGGGCCTTAAGTTACCACTTAACCCTCGAAATTTTTTTATAATAAATAATATATTAATACATTGACGCAGGCAAAATTTGCCTCTGGGAGGGTGAGGTTAGAAATTTGTTTTAGGGGATTCTCCCGTTTGACATTAAACAAGATTATTTGGGGTTTTAAAGTTTAATAATATTTAACCATTGCAAACATTTTATTAAATGAAAATGCCATATAGTCATGACCTAGAAGCTTGATTAAGTCTCAAACCCCTCTGATTGCGCCACTGTATTAATAACGAAATAAATTTTCTAAAAAAAAGAACATATAAATAAAATTGATTAAATAAGTATAGCTTAGTTTTTTTTTTTAATCAAAAAAATTATAATTAGCTAATATCATTATTTCTTTTTCATCATAATTATTTTTTGACTTACCATTTTATTACTAAGCGATTTTCAGATCTCTTGACTCAGGAGACTGAGAACATGAGGGCCGGAAGAGATCGACGTTTAGAAATGGAAATGGGGCGATGTTGTTTGTACCAGGGCGACCTGAAATATTAAATAATAAATATTAGTCTATTTGAAACAAACAGCGTGTTTTTTTTTTTACTTATAATAATGATCACTTCAATTAATTAGTCCTGGAACAATTCAATTACTTATAATAATAATCTATTATGAATGAATATTTTAGGAGTCTAAATAAAATTATCTATGAAATGTTGTTAATAAAATAAAAAATTAAATAAAGGCATTGGCCTTTAAGCAACCAGGTAGTATTATTTATTTAAGAAAAAAAATAAAAATAATTTGTTATTGAATTTATCATGTAGTTAAGAAAAAATAGATCTAACGGTATCAAAAACAAAGTTATTTTTCCCTCCCTAAAACATTCCTCTAATATCCAAATGATTTAAAATTATTATTAAAATGATTTTATTATTTGAGGATTTTTGTCAAAGCCTGAAGATATTTTATATTAGCCCTCGGGGCTTGGTGTAGAGGTTAGCGTGCTAACCTCGTATACCAAACGTCGTGGGTTCGGACCACAGGCAGTCCGATGATTTTATATAAGGCATTTGGATACCAAATGGCTTAAATAAGAATGCCTGAACCCCATACATGTATAATAAATCAATAAAGGATATCGTTTAAAGTCTTAAATGGCCTAAGTTGCCGAAAAGACTGTGTGAATGTGTGTGATTGTGAGTGTGAATGAGAAAAAAGTGTGAATGTTTTTTATAAAAAAAAAAAAAAATATTTTATATTCTTTGCATTTTGTAATATAAAATATTTTTCTCTGCTTATAAATTTTATAACTTGAATTCTAATATATCGGCGGAAACTAAATATATGTCGACACAAGAAATCTGGTGTGACAAGCACAGAATACAACTTTCGATTACCGAAGGTAAGGAAAGTTGTGTGCTGTGTGACCAGTCACACCAAATTTTTAATAAAAAATCCAATTGTCTAAAAGCAAATGATATTAGCTATATAAAAAATACATTTAATGAAAAAGTCAAGCTTATTGTATTTTTCATTAAGAAAAGACAAAGAACCTAATTAGATAAAAAGAATATAGATAGGCAACATAAGAATAATCGAGAACGTTTAAAATATTCGTTTATCTATTTCTTCACTCTCTCATCTATTTCTTTAATAATATAAAATGATTTTATTATATTTAAAATCATTTTAATAAGACATTGGATAAACGATTAGTGTTTGAATTTATGATAACAAATTCAATTCGTAGTCGACTAGGAGGTTATTTTTAAATAAAAAGATTATTCAATCAAATCAAAATAATTAATGCACTCCATTTCATCAATTATTATTGAAATTAATCATAAATAATCAGTTGAGTATAAAATAAAGAATGTACCTGTATTATTGAGATGAGTTTTGAAGTAGCATAAGGACCCTGTTGTGATTGCCAAATCGACGCCGCGTCGTCTGAGCCAGGCGAGAGAGGAGAGAGAGAGTGAGAGAGGGGAGGGGGTCGCTTGGAGTGGGAGAAGGCAGAGGCAGAGAGAAGGGAGGGCATGTCGCCTTTACATTCTGGACGTCCACCACCCCCACCACCTAAGGGCAAAGAATAATTATAATTCAAATTAATAATTAAAAAATAAGAATATAATATAATTATTGAAAATAAAAGAGTTTATTTTTACTTTCTCTTACCTCTATATATATTAATATTAATATACATATATAGAGGTAAGAGTTGGTTTCATGTCAAAAATTCGTGGTCAAAATTTTGATGGATATACACGTTTTGATGTCCCCAGAATTCAAAAAAGTGGTTTTCACGACATGGTCTGTCTGTGAACAAAATATATCTCAAGAACGAAAAGAGCTGTGAGGTTGAAATTTTATATTTAAGTTAGGTACCCCTCTGGGACGTGACACGAAGCTTTTGATCAAAATCGGCCAAAGAGTACTAGTACTTTACTGATGTACTTTTTCACTTTTTTTTCTATTTTCTCAAAATTTGCTCCAATGATTTTGATTAAAATTCAAAAATCAATTATTTTTAGGTGCTCTTTAAAATGTATATTCTCATTTTGCCCTTGAAATCTTTTGAAGTATATTTTTGTACTTCATAGGAAAGATAGGAGAAATGATTGCCATGGTAGCAAAATATAAATATTTTCCCATGTTTATAAAATTTACATCTTGAATTCTAATATATCGGCGGAAACTAAATATATCTCGAGACTAAAAAATCTGGTGTGACAAGCACAGTACACAACTTTCGATTACAGAAGGTAAGAGAAAGTTGTGTGCTGTGCGACAGTCACACCAGATTTTTTATATTGAATAATCTTAAATCATTAAATACTCAATATAGATTTTTATTAAAAAAAAAAATATTTTTTCACCTTGTTGGTTTATTTATATAAATTAATCATTATTCGTCTCTAATAATATAAAATATTTTCAAACATCTCTATTATATAAAATGATATCATTATGTTTGATAAAAAATTTTAAATCTTTATTTCTTGAAATTGAAAGACACAAAAAAAAACCCGGCTAGGGATCGCCAAGAGTTTGTTACAATTAAATAAATCACTCTTAGGAGGGACGTGCACATGTCAAACGGCCAGAACTCAATTGCTATATTTGGTTCGAGTCCCGTGCGATGCAGCTACATTTTTTTTTTCCAAGCACGCGGTAATAAAGAAAAAAACCTCCGCAAAATGAAAAAGAAGCAAGTAAACGGCTTGAGCTATAAACAACTCGATGTTAACCAGGAAATCTTGAAATGGAGGCCGTCGGAGGAGGCGCGTGCGCTTTGTCTCATGTAATTTTACAAGAAATAAAATAAAGGAATTTAATTTCCCAACCTTTTTAAGTCCACAGCACCCCAAAGGTGCGTTGGGAATAACATTATATACTAGACCTAGTTCCGACCCTGTGTAGCAGTATTTAAATTTTTCAATAAATTGTTTATTACTTATGTATGTTACATATAAATTATGTAAATATATATTACATTGATATATACAAAGGCAATTTTAAACGACTGGCTTAATGAATACAGCATCTTAGACACTCGCGTTTGTTATAAATTATAGTTATTGGTAATTGATCAGAAAAGGAATTTTAATTTTAATTTATTTATAAATTTTTTGTCCCATGATCAGAGTCACTAAAAAAAAGAATTTTAATATTTAATTGACTATAACTGTTATGGTCCATAATAATTTATATTGTTTGATATTCTTTTTTCTCTAATAAACTTATTATTAGAAAGGCACTATTTTTTTATTTGAATTTAAAAAATAGGCCAAATTGAATGGGGAGGACTCTTACTCTTGATTATGAAACATCTTCCTACTCCAGAATAAAATTTTATCGCTATTTGTACAAAATAATAATTAATGAATACGAACCCCAAATGAAATTTATTTATTGAGTAAATCAAAATGAATTTTACCTCTCTCTATGCTTAATAGAAAAGATTCAAAGAGATTAGTCTCACAACATTTATTTCAATTGGGTGTATCTACTTTCTGTTCATGCACGAAGTCACACAGCTAAACCCTATCTATCGGCTCCTCATGAAATTTTATAAATTTCTATTGTAATTTAATTAATTCTTTTCTACGAATAGAGAGTTGCTACCCCCCCCTCCGAGAGTCAAAATATAATCAAATTTAAATAAATATGAACGATGTTGAAATTCCTGGCGAATCAAAGTTTTCTTTTAAATTTTTGGAAACAATACAATCAATCTTTTTCTAGTTATCAATTTTTGCAGGCTGAAATAATTTTTTGTTGTTATGTTGATTTGGGTCAATTCGGCAGGTTTATTTATCAAGGGGCAGCCCTTTGAGTTGGTCCCGACCTCTGGGTATCTCCCAGAGAGGTCAATTTTATCACATAACAGTACTGAAGATGATTCCATGTCACTGGGGTCGCCCCCCAAATAGTTACAAATAAACGAAAAATATTTATTTTTAGCCGAAGGTCCTTATAATTAAATTGATGAAATAATTTTCTTATTTTTTCTTATTGTCGACGTTTCGGGACTCGTATTCAGGAGGGTCAAATTGTCAAAGTTTATATACAGTATTAAAACAGAAAACAAGACAAGAGAATCAAAGTTTATATTGGCTACAAATGACATGAACAATATATGTAACAATAATAAATAATGAAATATTATTTATTTAGCAATATTCTTAAAATACCAGTAAGTTATGCACTCACTGTCTTGGTCCTTAATGATGAGTGATAAGTGGACAGTTTATACCTTTTTTTTTTGTAAATTTTACTCGCGTTACTAAAAATGACTCCATTGTTTCCATCCCCCCCCCAGAAAACCGCCGCGTCGTACACTCCTTAGGCCGGCCTTGTTTATTAGTGCAATATTATTATTATTTATTTTACAATATTATGACTGCCACGTGTTTTGTGACATGATATATCAAAAATCACAATTTATTCTTCCTGAAGTAATTAGCAAAGAGGGTCCTGAAACTTTGGCTGTATAAGAAAAAATAAAATTTTTTTTATTTCGTCCTTGGTGTATTTGTTTAAGGTTTTTTTTCGGCATCTGAGGATATTTAGCCCCCGTCTTTATTTATTAATATTTTAATTGATTGATCCAAATCAATTAAAATAAATTTTTTCGCCTGAGGCGGAATGCAAACACGCAATCTGTAGCCAAAAAAATATCAAACAAAATCATGATTAGAAAAAATTTTGGAAACTATTATTTTAATTTCTCTAAAATACCGAAATTTTTGTTTTAATACGAGCAAATAAAATTTTCCATCTCCAGAAGAAAAAGTGAGTTAAAAAAAAAAAAAAATATTTTAACTTTTGTCGTTCTGTTATAGAGACAAATTTTTTTTTTTTTTTCCTTTTGAGTGAACATCAATCAGGCGTTCAGAAAAATTTCCTTTTCAGGCGAAACACACAAAAGAGCACGTGTCCCATGATCCTTCCACCCATCCTTACATTAGAGTATAATATAGAAAAAAAAAAAAAAACGTTTTATGGTCGGATTGTTTTATACAGAATCATCCGCCCGAGGGGTTTATCAATTAGCACTTGTGCATTGGCCACATTAATTAACGACGAACGCGCATTCTTTCAAAGACTCACCGTCTTACACATTAAGACTCGAGCTATTTATCTCCAAGCTATTTATTATTATTGATTTCAACACTGTATAATATTCCATTGAAAATTAATGGTTATTCCATGATGCATTCATTAAGTCTATTATTATTATCCGTTGCTCTCTTTTTTTTTATCCGGTTTTGATTTCCAATCATTCGGGTATAAATCTTTATTAAATTACTTAATGTAATTATTTCTTGTCATTTATTAATCTGTATACACTGGCGTATAATTTGTTTTTGCACAATTAACAGTAGCGACTTTTGAATACTTACAATTTCTCTCGGACACCATAATTAAGAACATTTTATCTTGTGTCTAGTTCACAAATTACGTTAGTAGGTGATTACAGAGCCACGAATGAAAGATTATCCTCTCTAGTTTTTCTTACGAGTGTATTTTTTTTTAAGAGGCAATGGCGTCAATTACGGGTTTATTTAAGACGCCACTGACTCCCGCACAAACCATTAAATTTGCCATGTGGACATTTATACACGGGTGCGGGTGTAAAATTCTAGAATGCATTTAATTGGCATTCGAAGGGCAAATTCTCAGCGAACCTAACCATCAATAACTCCAGCTGATATTTTTATAATAATAAATAAATAATGTTTCCCTATATTTTTTTTTTAAGATGACTAAGATAAAATAACCGGGTTTTATTTATCTATTAATCAAGAAGATGATGAATCATTTCAAGAAATCGGATTTCCTTAATTTCTTTTTTTTTAATATTAGATTAAAATAGGAGGTAAAAATTTTCATCATCTTCCGTAATTAGTCATTTAAAAATATATTAAACAGCGAAATTTCTTCTGATTTCTTAATCAGTGTAAATCATACATCGTTTAAAGACAATTGGTCCAGGGGATGCTGCGAAAATCGTGCTTATTGATAAATTTGTAGATAGAATTAGAAATTAAAGAGATTGTAGCGAAGCGTAATTTCATTTATTTCCCTCTCAGATCTGATGTTTCGGTTCTGTTCAGAGCTATTAACAGAACAATTCTTAAAGGATTTACACAATTCAATTCAATTTGTATTAATGTGATTGATTTTGTGTAAGTCATTTATGGATTGTTCTGTTAATAGCTCTGAAGATGGCCCTAAACAGGACCGAAACGTCAGCTCTGAGGTGAAATAAATGAAATTACGCTTAGCTGTATTCTCTTTAATTTCTAATTCTACCTAAAACAATACAATCAGCTATAAAAAAAAAACTTCAATTTCATTTTTATTAAATTTTGTACAGTTGATACTGAAATACTTTAAATAAACAACTCGGGAAAAGGAGAGGGAATTTTTTTTTAAAAAATCTGGTGTGACTGGTCGCACAGCACACAACTTTCTCTTACTTTCGGTAATCAAAAGTTGTGTTCTGTGCTTGTCACACCAGATTTTTTGTATCGACACATATTTAGTTTTCGATAGTACGGTACATTCGATTTTCAAGATGTAAAATTTAAAGTATGGGAAAATATTTATATTTTGTTTCCATAGCAACCATTTCTCCTATCTTTTCTATGGAGTACAAAAGTAAAGTGGTCTTCAGATGATTTCAATAGCAAAATGAGAATATACAGAATTTTTGACACGAATCCAATACTTTTTCTCTAAACATATTAACACATATATAGAGGCAAGAGAAAGTAATAATGTATTAAAATAAAATTTATCTCTGAAGCTAAGATATGAAATAATATATTAATATATATATATATATTTTTAGGCCTAAGTATATTACAAGTCAAATTGTTAAGATTAAAATACTTTTTTTGAGATTGGTAAAAGTTAGCGAATCAAAATCCGCTTTGAATGAAACGAAATCATTTTGTCATGTTTTTAATAATTAATTCTTTGATTTTGTCAAAGATTTATATACAAGCGTATACTTAAATTAAAAATGAATAAGAATTGTAAAAATTTAACTCGTTACTCACCAAATAGAGGAATTCCGGGATTAAAGCCGACCAGCGCTCGGACGACGTCTAACAGGAACGGCCACTCACGCCTTACTAAATGATAGCACACAGGTATTCACGTTTGCAGCCGCTGTGAACCTGTCGAAACAAGAATAAAACCATGTAGAAAAGTATATCTATATATATTCGTCTGTGTGAGGATTGTATGTGTGTGTGTGTGAGCACAGAGGGATTATTATATCATTTCACATTTGAAGCAAAGCAAATATGTAAAAATATTTCCTTTTTTAATTATTCAATAGCCCTTGCTTGACCTATGGCTCAGAGGTAGAGAGAGCATTGGCTTCTGGTGTCAAAGGTAGAGAGTTCGCATCCCGTCCTAGGCGAAAAAATTTATTTCAATTTAATCAGATACCAATTGATTGAAATAAATATAAACGGGTTTTAAATGACCTCAGATGTTAAAAAAGAAAAAAAAAATGAAATTATTCAATATATGAATAAATGGAAGTAGAAATTTTAAAAACTTTCATATTGGTGTTATGACTGTTGAGTTATATCAAGAAATGGTAACAAACGCAAAGAATGGCAATCAAAAATTTATTTTTGGGCTGACTTTTAGATCTCGATAGAGGCCATCCTCAGGCCCTAATAAATAATAGAAACCGAAAAAACTGAAAAAGTACATCAGTAAAGCACTAGTACTTTTTGGCCGATTTTGTTCAAAAGCTTATTTTCACGTCTCAACGAGGTGCCTAACTTAAATATAAAATTTCAACCTAGTACATAATATTTTGTATAGAACACCGCCATAGGCGTAGCCACGGGGGGTTTTGGGGGTTCAAACCCCCCCCATTGGACCCAAGCCATGACTAGATATTTAAGCTCTATAATACAAAAATACTTTTTTCTCTATATATATTTCATATATAGGGTAAGAGAAAGAAAATATAATAATTTTCTCTAGCTTAAAAAAATCTGGTGTGACTGGCGCAAGCACACAACTTTCTCTTACCTTCGGTAATCGAAAGTTGTGTTCTGTGCTTGTCACACCAGATTTTTGTGTCGACATGTATTTAGTTCCCGACAGTACGGAACATATGAATTCAGATGTAAAATTTATAAGTATGGGAAAATATTTATATTTTGTTACCATGGCAACCATTTCTCCTATCCTTCCCTATGAAATACAAGAGTAAAGTGGTCTTCAGAAGATTTCAATCGCAAAATGAGAATATACATTTTAAAGAGCATCTAAAAAATAATTGATTTTTGAATTTTAAAAAAATCGTTGGAGCAAATTTTGAGAAAATCGAAAAAAACTGAAAAAGTACATCAGTAAAGTACTAGTACTCTTTGGCCGATTTTGATTAAAAGCTTATTTTTCCGGTCCAGGAGGGTGTTTAACTTAAATATAAAATTTCAGCCTCATAGCTCAATTCCTTCATGCTTAAAATTGAACACAGACACACCCACACACACACCCACCCACACACACACAGACAGACCATGTCGCGAAAACCACTTTTTTGGATTCAGGGGACCTCAAAACGTGAAGATTCATCAAAATCTCGACATCGAATTTTTGACATGAACCAATACTTTCTCTCTATATATATATTACATATATACATAGGTAAGAGAAAGTAAAAATTAAATAAAACGCAAAAAATTCGAGAAAATTCAGAATTTTCCCATTGAAAAGAATTGATTTTTGTTATGCTTTATAAAAAATTAAAGCCGCTTAAAATTGATTAAATCTCGCAATGAAAAATAATAAAAATTATTATATAAATAAATTTTTTAATTTTTTTCTTAAAGAGGTCTGAGATAGGAGTCTGGTCAAGAGAAGCAGATAGAGGGACACCCCGGTATTTTAGGTCCATATACATAAAATTAAGAGATTTGCAATATTTGAAAAATTGCGGCACTTAATTAAGAAAGGGCGGGCTCGAGCCACCTCGAGGGGGGTCCAGGGGGGCTAGTCATATATTTCATTATACGCCTTATACTGCCCTATTAGTCGGGGAGGGGGGGAAGAGAAATCATCCTGAACCCCCCCATCAAAATTTCTGGCTACCCTATGAACACCGCGCCCTAAGAGAACAGTCGCGGCGCCCCAGCGCACAGTTTGTCCCAGAGATTAGATTGATTCGTGCTTGCTTGCTGGAAGATAGGCAACCCATTTGACAAACAGATTAATTCCTCCCGAGTTGTTAAGAAATTAACAAATAAGCAAGCGTGGCCTTCTGTAGAAGAACTTTGGAGTAAAAAAGTAAAAATCGAAAAATCAGCTGGAGTAGTATTAATCCGTATGGAATAATATATCTCTTTTATCGAGGGGAAATATGAAATTAATCTTTTCTAGTTAGTAGGTATTAAATATTCTATTGAAAGAGGTATGGTGTGTATTTCTACAACCGGAAGGCCCGGATGACATCACGAGTTTGCTGCCGGCACACGCGTTCCACCGGACAACAGGTTCCCTATAAATAATCCGTTCCGAGTCAGTTGGCATTTGATATCATCGGAGAGATGGCAATTTAATGCCTGCATTTATTTAATGGCCCCTCTTAAACTGCTAATATTCGACTATAATCCTAAACTCATTGATTCTTAATCGATACTTTTCTCGAACCGGTTTATATTTTATTTATTTTTTTTTAACTATTAATTTAATAAACATTTTTTTAATAGAGTAATTGATATAATTAGAAGATGAGATGTCATTTCATGTCAATTTTTTTATATCGTATCATATTCAAATCACTATTTAAAAAGTTTGTTAAATCTGTAATTTGCACGTTTGACGTTTGAAGAAAATTTAATCATTATAGAGTATTTAATTTAAAATTTACATCAAGTTATATAATATGTGGGCCCTGGTGTAGTTGGTAGCACGCCTGCATTCTATATCAAGGGTCGCGGGCTCGGATTTGGTATCCAAACGGCTTGAATAAGAATGCCTGGACCCCCAATAGATATATTAATAATTAACGGTTATCGTAAAGTCTTAAATGGCCTAAGTTGGCGAAAAGACTGTGTGAATGTGTGTGTGAGTGTGAGTGGGAAAAAGTGTGAATGTTTTTTATAAAAAAAAAAAAAAAATATAATATGTGAAAAGTTTTTGATGCATTTTTTCACAGTTATACTACTAAAATAATATTTGTTCATATTAGAAATGCAATTACGGAAAACCTGCCAAATTATTCTTGAATTTAAGACCTGAAATATCCTTTTCAAACAATATTGCGAAAAATTGATCATTTGATCAATAATACATTTTTTTAAGAGGCAAGAGGTATCATTACAAATGAAAATTTCAACTTTTTAATTACTAATAGGATTGTGTCAAATTATTAGACTATGTAAGTAATTAAAAAGTTAATTTTGCTTTAAAATAAAACTTCATTGAATATTCCATATATCAATTTTTGTTTGCATAGCTATTGATAAAATAAATCATTTTGCTTCACTTTTTCAACAATCAAACTTATCCGACCGATAGCAAATCATCGATATAGTAAACAAGAACACGCTTAACTTCGAGTTAAAAAGATGTTTTTCAAATATAATTAGCTATCTGAGGTTTAAGAAAGTATTGAGAAGTTAATAATGGCATCATTTATAAAAATTATTAAAAATAAAAACTAATTAAAATAAATGTTAAATTAATAATAAATTTAAAATTTCCAAAAAAGTAAACAAGGCTTGTAATTCACACCATGGTTATACCAAACTTTGGGTTTTAGCTAGTTAACCTGGGATGTTATTTTATCATATGATTAGCTTAAATACAGCTGTAGATGTGAAAAAAGTCGAAAGACATAGTCAACTAGCAAGTTAATTAGAAGTGAAGCCACAGGGTTAATAACTATATTATTTATGGAATTAAAGATATAAAAAAAAATTTTATACTCAAGAAGGGTGAAAATTTACTAATTATAATTTTTTCGACCAAATAAGATGCTATCTCTTAAAAGGGCCTCTAATACCGACACCGGATGTACTCTAATTAAAGTCTTTCATAAATAGTGTGATATTAACTCAAATTATTTAAAAAAAAATTTTTTTATGAATTTTTCAATGCCAAGAATAGATTTCGTATCCGAATGATTGATCTCTTTTTGTGATACAAATTCATAATTAGCCTATTAAATTTTTCTACTTTGATGTTAAAATAACTTTTAATGACTTATAACGTTTTTTTTTTTTTCCGTAATAATTAATCAATATATTTTGATCAAAAAAATAAATAAGTAAAAAAAAAAAAAACTTCAATCACGTGAAAATTTCCAAAAAGATAATTATATATTTGAATGTCGTTTTTATATATCTAGTTTTGTCGCAAGGCTTCTTAATTTATAAATAGGCTATCAATTTTTTTTAATATTTTGAAAATAGATTCTCTAATCAGGATATAGAAAAAAATCAATATGATATTATATATAATTATATAAGGATCAATTTAAAATAGAACTTCGCCTGAGGAATTTTTTGATTAATCAGAATTAGAAATAATTATTCAAATTTGAAAAAAAAAAAAAAACAGTGTTCTCATTTCAAAAAAAAAAAAAAAATAAAAATATAATAGAAAGAAAAAATTATATTTTTTACTGCAGCTTACTTCGTCGTAAAGTGATGGGCGTTATACAAATTTATATTTTACATAAAAGTAATGAAGATCCAATTTAAGGACGATATGATTTGAACATTTTTTTTTTTCTCTCTATTATCTTTTAGGTTTGCTCCTGTTCTCTTCTTTTTTTAAACGAATTAGTAACCAATAAAAAAACACTTAAAAAAAATAGAAGATCGTTATGTCTTTTACGCCATCACATTACGACTAAGTAGAAAGAATATAAATATTATTCTTTAGCCCGGTGATGAACGAGTTTTTTATTTTTTTTTAAATTTATTTAAGATCTTTTTCCGTAACGGAGGCCTTTTAGACCCTGTCTCTATTTACTTCAATTTATTGGTGGACAATTAAATTGAAATAAATTGTCGCATGAGACGGGATGCGAACCCGCGACCCTTGCTACACACGCTAGCCCCTACACCAAGGCGTGAGGGCGATGAAGAAGAGTTATAATCCTTAATAGAGATGTTGTGCTTATTGGGCCGGCGCCCTAGGATAAGGGTAGTCCACCCGCCGCGAAAGCGTGGAGGTCTTGGTTCGACTCCAGGGGGTGCAATTTTGCCCAATCTTAAGCACAAACATATCTCGCAAACTTGCTATCTTAAATAATAATAATAGCCCTTGACCTGTGGCTCAGAGAGAAGACACTAGCTTATCGCGCCGGGGTTCCGGGTTCGCCTCCCGTCCCAGGTGAGAAAAATTTATTTCATTTGATTTGACTACAAATCATTTGAAATAAATAGGAATGGGATCTAAATGGTCTTAGATGCCGAAAAAGACATTAAAAAAAATAAATAGGTTAATAATAAAGACCGGGCAAAAAAGCATAATAAATGTGAAAAAAAGTTCTTAAAAAAGCATAAAAATCTTGAATAAAAAGTTGTTTAATAAGCAAAAAATTAAAAAAAGTCGTGTGCTGTGCGGTCAGTCACACCAGATTACCCCACCCACTAGCAGGAGGGTCCACCGCAGGCGGGCCCGGGCCAGAGTGAGGGATAAAGCTCGCCGAATGTGAGATTTACGCAGTTGCCGAAAGATTTGCTTTAAATGAAGATTTTTGCTGAATAATAATTTGAATTATTTTTAAAAATTATATAAATATACGTAAAATAAGCTCAAAAAAGCACCAAGCATAAATACTCAAAATAAGCAAAAAAAAAAAAAAATCCAATCACAATACACTTAGTTTTGCCTAATTCGTGTAGAAAATTAATATCTAATGGATGCTTATAAAATTCAGCAATAAGCATTTTGCTTAAAATCCAATAATAATAATAATAATAAATTTAATTTTTATTTCACCTTTTAAATCTAAGAGAAAGGGCCTAAGCTTTATATTATTTCAAATTATTCAGCCACTTTCTTCAATTTTCTTTAAAAAAAAAAAAAAAAAAAAAACAATAAATTTCGCCGATATTGCGGTGTTAGTTAGTTAGGTATTATACAATAAGCGTCAGTAAATGTCGAGAGATGCAAAGAGAAGAAAGCGAGGGGGGGGCAGAGCGTCGAGAGAGGCGGGCCCGGCACCCGCGCTGGCCCCGGCCCCGGCCCCGGCCGCGATTGACATATCAGGTGCGAATGGACCCGCCCGGGACAATCGGTTCCCACGACCCGGCGCTACACTTTCGCTGGCTGCCCGCAGCGTTGGAATGCTCCGTTTGCTAACAGCAACAGCCTCGAGTTTCTCTCTCTTCAGTCTGATCCCTTCTTCTTTCTTTTTTTTTTCTCTCTTGATTTCGTTCTTTCTTTCTTTATTCCATTGATAATTCATATTGATGATGACCATTTTATGCCTGAGGTGATCGACCATCTTTTTTATTTTTTTTTATTTTTTCCTTCTTCTTCTTCTTCAATTCAAGACATGACAAAAACTAACCAAGATCTTTTATATGAATTTGACGGAATGTGATGCAACTAAAGATTACAATACTCAATTCAACATTTAAGTTTAAAAAAAAAAAATGTAAATATATTTACTTGGTAAAGGATTTGGATTGAAGCTAAGATTATTTCTTTTTATTAGACTGACGTTTCGGTCATCATGTTTAAAAATCTACAGTGATAAAAAATAAAAATCATTTTTTATAAATAAGAAATTTGTATTTATATATTCATTTTTTGACTTTTACTTGGCCATCACTGAATAGCAATAACATTACTATTAAAATCAATTTACACCTAAGAACTTAGGCTCAAAAATATTAGCAAGATTTATCTTTGAACTCTTATCCATGTTAAAATTATTACTTAATCCAAGTGTAACTTGTTTTAATAGAATCGAGAGTTAAAAAAATTTTTAAAACTAGAAAACTAATTTCATTTACCTATTAAATATTCGACTAATAAAGTATAAGAATAAAATAATTTCGTGAGATGTCAAACGTCATTTGGGAGGGGATTGAAATGCGTCATCGGGCATATACAGTGAAAAAGAAGATTATATTTGAATTAAGTTAAAGGTCATTCCGGAGGGGAGGGGGGGGGGTCAATATCAATGTATTTGTATAAAAAAAAAACTCGACTCCTGGGGGTGCAAATTTCCCAAATCCTAAGCACAAACACATCTTGCAATTTGACTATCTTAAACGATAAATTGACTGATTGAAAAAATTCCATCCTTTTCAAATAAGGCTCTACCTAGTTAATAATTAGCTTTAATTTTAATAATTTTAATTTAATTTTCTCAAGCTATTTACGAATCAGCATTATTCCTTTTATTTTCACTTTTAAGTTCAAATAATAATTTTGGTTTTAAAAATAAAATCCCCATTACTTATTAAGAAGAATAGGCGTACTTAATAAAAGAATTTTGTTTTCGGTTTAACTGTAGTTTATTTGTAAAAATTAAAACGTTTCGTTCAGTCATTCTGTGGCCTTCTTCAGGTACAATTCCGTGACAATCTCATTTGAATTAGAACAGATGCAATAACCTTTGTATTCTTAACTTAATTGTACCTGAAGAAGGTCACATAATGAGTAGCCGAAACGTAATTTTTACGAATAAACTACAGTTAAATCGAAAACAAATTTTTATATTAATTATAACAACTGTGAAACCTTCAAAACTTTTATATACTGTTAGTTTCAAAAGAATCTACCGTGAGTATGTTAATATTTTCTAAAAAAAAAAAATTGTTTTCTAGCTTAAAAAAAAAAAGAAAAAATTTTCATATTCTTTTTAAAATCATTAAAATAATCAGATATACGTAGATGACGGGTGGTAGTGGTTTCTTTTTAAACTCACTCAATCAATACAATAAAAAATATTTTTGGATAATTATGGGCAGGAGCAGCCAATAAAAAAAGACTTTGTATGCTGGTTCTAATCTCGGAGACGTTTCGGTTCTTTTATTTAAGAGCCATTCTAAAAGAACCGAAACGTCACTGAGATTAAAACCAGCATAAGTCTTTTTTATTGACTGCTCCTCCCATAATTATCCAGTCACTCCTTTGGAATAAAAATATTTTTTCTTAAAATTTTAATTAATAGAAAATTGTGTTATAGTTAGCTCACGCCATTTAATTTTAATAACATAGGATGTTTGAATGCTGAACCAACACATTAATTAATGTTTTAATTGGACCACACATGTGTATTTTTATTTAATTTCGAAATAACGAGGTTTGCAACAATTAATTAAAAATTGGTCATTTGGGTTGCCTACCTCCCAGTAAACACGAGAATGTTAGGATTATTTTTAATCACTTATTGGAAACCAACCAAAAAATAGAGGCATATTGATTAAATACCAAACAAAAAAAAATTGAATTCAAATTCAAGCCTCCTCAATCTCATTTGGGCCATCTTCTATTCAACTTATTATGCCCCCCTCTTAACCACAAAACCGCGCCGACCGCTAAACACCGCGAATTTAGCGGTTTCATATATATTACCGGCTTAAATGGCTTATATGCACTTATGTGGAAACAAACGCTAATATATATCAGTTCAGGTGAATTTATTTTTCGACAAAAACAATAAATTCGTTCTCTAATTAACTGTCAACGTTATAGAGCTTTTATTTGACATTTGAAAACAATAATTTCAAATAATGGACTTTTTTTTTTAATCTTGATATAAAAAAAGAAAAATTAATTATCCCGAAAATTTAATCCATTTGTGAAAGTTGAGTTCTCTTTTCAATTCGATACTCGAGTAATAAACCAGATAATAGCGGACCAAGTTTCGTAACATATATTTTCCACGACCCTAAATTTTGGTATTTTAACCCATGAAAAGGTTAGTATAAACCAATAAAAGCTAACTAACATTTATCGATATAATTAATCTCAATTTTAGAATTCATGAACTTTTCAGGGACAGAAAAATTTTTGAAGAGATTAAAAAAAACTAGGACAGATTAATAATTCAAATTTGAGGAATGATTTTTTGATGCCTTTCACTATTTATGAATGACAGGCTAAAGCAAAGAGCAGACAAAAAGTTGATGCTGATCCACAGCAGCGGAATATGGTCCAGGTGAATGGGCAGCGAGCAATTGCTGGTGATTGGGTTTCTCTCTCTCTCTCTTGAGAGCAGCAGGTTTTTCGCAGGTCCGCGACCCAATTCACATGAGCAGCTCAAACTCTTACTACTCCGGTGATTTACACAGATAAATGTCCCGGGTTCGAGCTCCGGACAGGGCGGCAGAGGTATACGGAAGTGCTCCCCTCCCCATTTTCAGCCAATGTTCTTCTTGATTTATTTATACACATACAATATAATATTTTTTTACACGGATTTAGTTCAATTATCTTGTCAAAAAATTAAAACGAAAAATATCTAATCTATCTACAATAATAAATCCCTTCTGAGGGAAAAAAGATTGAACACCCAAATCAAATCAAATTAGATATAGTCAAAATATCTAGATTTTCTTCCTAGTTATAATTTATATGAGTTTTTATGGTAAAGCGTATGAAGTGAGAGGCTATTTTTGAACCAATGGAAATCAACGTGAGCGTCACAATAAGCGTCCAGCCTAAAGTACTATTATTTCATTAAATTAATTCATCATTTTTTCAGTCAAACATTCCTTTGAAATTTAAAATTTATTTCTAATTTATAAATGTTTAGGAATCATTAATTCTCTTGCTTTGTGTGATTTGTTTTGATTCTTTGACTAGTAGTATATGTATAAATGATTCTTTTTCCTTCTTTGCAGTCAATTGTGTTTACTCATAAATATAAGTAAGTCCCTTTGAGAGCCGGCCGCCCGCTTTGTGGGCGGCGGTTTCTTCAACCCACCACGTGTAGGAATCTGGTTCCGGTCCGGTTCCGGTCCTCCCCGTTTTACGTTTGTTGTTGTTTGTTGTCCACTTCTCTTCCTCTTTACTCACGCCGCACGATGCGCATCTGCCTGTTACAGTCATTCTTCGGGCGCACGTACAACAACCTGGGGTCCATCTCCGAGTGCAAGAACAACGGCGAGTGCGTCATCAACAAGAAGAACCGGACTTCTTGCAAGGCATGTCGACTTCGTAAGTGCCTGCTCGTCGGTATGTCTAAGAGTGGCTCGCGATATGGACGCCGAAGCAACTGGTTCAAGATTCACTGCCTTCTTCAGGAACAAGTGTCCAACTCTAATGCTCAGGTGCCTCTCTTTCCTGGTGGTCAGTCAGGATTTTATCCCGCAGGATTATTACCCCCACATTTTCTAACCGGTGATAAGTTCCCAACGGAGGTGAAATGTCCAAGCAAAAAAAGAAAACTGGATAATAATAATAGTTCATCTTCTGATGAATCAGCAGCAGAAGGAAATGGCTCATCAACAGAAGAAGATTCTTCTTCTAGGTCAAACAGTGTTCTATCTTTTCTTAGACAGGCCCCCTCACCCTTTAGTGATAAACAAGACTTGGTTTGGTTACAGCAACAACAACAACAGAATCGAAAAGTGTCCGCAACAGTAACACTAACGTTACCTCCCTCATCTCCCCCATATGGACGACATTTTCCCGGAGTCGCTTTATCTAGTGGTGGGGCACCAAGTCCTCGTGACCTTTTATTATATAGTCCGGCTGTTGGAGTAGCAGCAGTGGAACAAGATCAACCAATTGATTTATCAGTGAGAGCAGCAGAAGCAACAGTTCCTTCCCGGGGACAGCGTAACGACCAGGAAGGGGTGAAATCACCATTAGTCACTAACGAAACTGAGGATTCACTAACAGAGGATCGAAAACACACCCCAGCCACCCCTTTAGATTTAACGTTACGCCCCGCAGAAGTAGAGGGTTAAATCATTATAAATGATAAAGGACAAAAAAGGCCTTTTAAAATTAAATTAGTTGTTGTTAATCCTATCTAATCTAGTGAAGAAATCATTTAAATAGCCAATATTAAAAAAGGCTGATTGATATTTGTGAAATGTATAAAAATCCTAATAATTTATAAAAGGTACTCTACTTCCATGTTTCTCATATTTTTATTTTTTTTTTTTTTGAAAATTGTTGGAACAGAAATTATTTATTAGAGATTTCATCAAATTCTTTTCCATTTCCTAAAGGAAGCATGGAAGTAAAAATGTTATACAGTTGTCCCTCGCTTTACGCGATTCTTTGAAATAATCGAGGAATACAGAGATACTTCTTTTCTTTTATGTTTAAATTGCAAAAGGCTCCTATAGTATAGGGGTGCAAAGAAGTGTTCTGGGTCAAAGATTCCTTTCCTATCGAGCTCTATCTAGCGACGAAGTTTCCTTATGATGAGGTATCTAATCGCCATCAATATTGTGCAGTGTGGATATTCTATTTAATATAATTTCAGAACTGAGCTCGTCTCAGAGAGGCCGGATAATTGCTCACAGATAATGTTAGTATGTGAAAAATGCTATCTCTCTGCTCCTTTTTAAGTTATGTTAAATAGAGTAGAGCTTTAAAGTCTCCCAGGGTGTGATTGCTTGACAAAGTTGTCAATGACTCCTGATGATTATTTTAAATGAAAGCATGTAAAATGAGATCGCGTATAATGAGGGATACCTGTACTGTACTTCTATCTTGAAAAATAGCGTGTATAAAGTTACTATTTATTTTTGTATGTTTGTTAATAATAATATGAGAGTATGTTAATGTATGTATGTGTGTGCCTGTGTGTATGTATGTGTGTTTATTAGGGCTGACGAAAGGTGACGGCCTTTTCATCAGTGTAAGATATGGGGCAGAGTTTTTCAAACTGCTTTGAAAATTAAATAGGAGACTCCGCGCCCACGTTTTCTAATTTATTTCTTTTTTTTTTTTATATATATCATTCTTATATAAATATGTAGATTTTTTTAACCTTGGCGCGCGGATTCTTAACAGAAATAATGAATGAATAAAAAATGTATTTTTTTTTTGCTTCATTCAAAAATTCTTCTTTTTTTTATTTATTGTAACATCTAGTTGTTATTACAAAAAACGAAGTTGCATAAAAGGCCAGTAAACACCGGTCAATCCTTGCAGGCGCAGATCTCACTCGGCTGCCCCTCATAAATTAAAACAAAAGCCTCCACCTTTTTTTTAATATTTTTTATTTTTATATTAGAATATTATTATTTTTTATTATTATAATGTATTTTATTTTGTTGATTCTTTTTTATACTTTTGTTAATAAAAGCCTCAATGGAAAAAGATCGGTGTTCATAATGCTTTTAAATAAATAAAAAAGTTGTTTTTAAAAATTTCCGCTTTTGATTTCTTCTCCCTATGTTCTTTTTAATTAATTATGAATGGATCAACAACCTACGGCTCTGAGGATGAATTTAATCAATACCGAAACGTTGAAGGGTAAGAATAAAATTAAAAAATAGTACAACTAGGACTTTGATAATCGATAAGTTAAGATTGAGAAAAATAATCTTTTTTTTTTAATCACAAAAAATAGTAATCATGATTTGAATATTCCTAATTTATCATACGCGCAAAAAATTTTAAAACAAATATGAATTATGTAAAAGACTACTAGGTATAAATTAAGGCGTTAAAAATAATTACACCTATCATGAAGAATAAAAGAAGTGTAAAAGAAAACATTAAGATTATCTTCAAACTTAATTGAGCTCTAAATTATTTAATTATTAATACGCTATTATTAAAATTTCAATTAAAAAAAAAAAAAAAAAAAACGAATAATAGCTCTCTTTTCACTAAAATTAATTTATTGTCAGATAAAAAAGTTTCCCATAGGATTTGCCCGTTCTAAACGATATCTAGATATGTCAATGAATTTGAAGAAATATAGCCGATAGATTAAAAGAGCATTTTACATTGAAAAAAGCTCAGGTCAATAAACAGAGTATAAAGATAAGATTACATTCGAGAAAATATGAGCATTCAAGATTGGAATTGGGTCTGTGACTTTTAACCGGTTAACGGGTTGAGTCCAATTCTTAAATTACCAAACAGAATGAAAAATTCAAACAAATGAAAAATTTTGTATTTACTTCTAATCGAGATTTTTTATCGAATATTTCTCACCGGTCAATTAGAAATCATTTAAGTCTCTTAATTGAGAGGCGTGCTCTTTGGTTGTCGCCGGTATAAATCAACGACTCGGCGTTTCAATTTCGAAAACAGAAATCAGCCGTGAAATGGTGTCGCCGTTTGCAAGTGGTTAAAAAAAAGAAGAAAACGAAGAATGCCATCAAGTTTGAAATAATTTAAGAGAGACGCGCCCCGGCTTATGTTATGTCAAAGGCGGTGCTATAAATCACGCTCATTTTAATTAAGATCTAATGTGGGCGAAAAGGGCCGAGCTAGTGAGATTCTTCATTTAAGGTAAGTGCAAAATCGATTTGCTATTTAAAAAAAAAAAAAAAATTTCGCGGCTTTTAAGACTCATTAGGTGAGATTTCCAAGTGAAATAAAGATAATAAATAAAATAGGCTCATCACCTGAAGACGAATCAGTCAGTTCCTAGAGTAGAGTATGTCATTTTTTGTCGTCATTAGTGAATGCGTTAAATCTTTATTTGATAAATGCATTGCATGTGAAGTGGACCCCTGATGTTTTCCCACTCTATATTATTAATAACAAAGTGAAATCACAATGTGATTATCTAATCATTCGGGTAAACATTGAAAAAATTCAATTAAAAAAAAAAGTAAATAAAACTCAAAAAAAGATTAGGTATAAGTAGTCATTAGAATTAATTAAGGTGTCAATTCAGAAAAAGTAGGTCGGCCTATACGAGACATGACAGTTCACTTGAGTTGGAGCAAGTGCACAGTACTTGATAACTGCTGCAGAATAAGCAGTGGAAACGTTGTACAGTATTTATAATTTAATAAATATTTAATACAAAAATGTGGTCTATGATTAAAAATTCCTCTAATAATAAAAATAAATTAAAATAAAGAAGAGTAAAGTGGTCTTCATAAGATGTCAAGGAAAAAATGACAATGTACATTTTAAACAGAATTTATATGTTATAAATCTGTAGGTTTTTAATAATGAAGCGAAAACAAGAATTAGGCAGACAATTCCAATTTTGAAAGTTAAAATTTAATAAACAAAAATTTCGGCTGTTTTAATTAATAAATATTAATTAGATTAAATGTATTTAAATAGTGTATAATCGTGAAAAGTTTTGAAGAACATAATTTTTTACAACAAATTCTTAAATTACCAAACAGAATGAAAAATTCAAACAAATGAAAAATTTTGTATTTACTTCTAATCGAGATTTTTTATCGAATATTTCTCACCGGTCAATTAGAAATCATTTAAGTCTCTTAATTGAGAGGCGTGCTCTTTGGTTGTCGCCGGTATAAATCAACGACTCGGCGTTTCAATTTCGAAAACAGAAATCAGCCGTGAAATGGTGTCGCCGTTTGCAAGTGGTTAAAAAAAAGAAGAAAACGAAGAATGCCATCAAGTTTGAAATAATTTAAGAGAGACGCGCCCCGGCTTATGTTATGTCAAAGGCGGTGCTATAAATCACGCTCATTTTAATTAAGATTTAATGTGGGCGAAAAGGGCCGAGCTAGTGAGATTCTTCATTTAAGGTAAGTGCAAAATCGATTTGCTATTTAAAAAAAAAAAAAATTTCGCGGCTTTTAAGACTCATTAGGTGAGATTTCCAAGTGAAATAAAGATAATAAATAAAATAGGCTCATCACCTGAAGACGAATCAGTCAGTTCCTAGAGTAGAGTATGTCATTTTTTGTCGTCATTAGTGAATGCGTTAAATCTTTATTTGATAAATGCATTGCATGTGAAGTGGACCCCTGATGTTTTCCCACTCTATATTATTAATAACAAAGTGAAATCACAATGTGATTATCTAATCATTCGGGTAAACATTGAAAAAATTCAATTAAAAAAAAAAGTAAATAAAACTCAAAAAAAGATTAGGTATAAGTAGTCATTAGAATTAATTAAGGTGTCAATTCAGAAAAAGTAGGTCGGCCTATACGAGACATTGAATTGAATTTGAAAAATCTGGTGTGACTGGTTGCACAGCAGTTGTGTTATGTACTTGTCACATCAGATTTTTGTGTCGACATAAGCTTATGTTTAGATCCGCCGATGTATTAGAATTGAAGATATAATTTTTTTTTATTTAGGGTAGGGCTACTCGGCCATCCCCTACAATACAATAAATACATATAAAATTATAAAAAAGATTTATTTATTTATTTTATTTTTATTTTTTTCCCATTCACACACGCATACACACTTGTCTTTTCGGCAACTTAGGCCATTTAAGACTTTAAACGATATCTATTGGGGGTCCAGGCATTCTTATTTAAGCCATTTAGGTATCCAAGTGGCTTAAATAAAATCATCGGACTGCCTGGGATCCGAACCCTCGACCCTTGGTATATAAGGCAGACGCTCTACCAACTACGAGGGCCTATCAAAAAGATATAAAATTTATAAACATGGGAAAATATTTATATTTTGTTGCCATGGCAACCATTTCTCCTATCTCCTCTCCCCCTATCAAGTGCAAGAGTATAGTGTTTTATTTAAACCATTTGGATACCAAATGGCTTAAAATAAGAATGCCTGAACCCCAATATATATATATTTATAATAACGGTTATTGCAAAGTCTTAAATGGCCTAAATTGCGGAAAAGACTGTGTGTATGTGTATGTGAATGTGAGTGTTAATGGGAAAAAAGTGTGAGTGTTAAAAAAAGAGTATAGTGTGCTTTAAGCAATTTTGAGGACAAAATGGGAATATACATTTTAAAGAGCATCTAAAAAATAATTGATTTATGAATTTTAAACAAAATCGTTGTACCGAATTTCGAGAAAATCGAAAAAAAAAAAAAACTGAGTAATTTTTTGCCGATTTTGTTCAAAGCTTATTTTCTCGCTCCAGGGGGTTGACTAACTTAAATATAAACTTTCAACCTCCTAGCTCAATTCCTTCATGCTTTAAATTGAATACAGACAGACAGACAGACACCATGTCGCGAAAACCACTTTTTTGGATTCAGTGGACCTCAAAACGTGTATATCCATCAAAATCTCGATATGATATGAATCCAATACTTTCTCTCTATATATCAACATATATAGGTAAGAGAAAGTAAAATTAATTGTTAAATTATTGGACAATCGTAATTATTGATATTTAAATATGTTAGTAAAATAAAATTGAATAAATATAATAAAAGAGAAAATTTTTAGTCAAAGAGAAATCCAATAACAAACGGTTATTAGATTGGTTTTGTGTGTCTCCTGTGCTTATTTGGACCAGAGAGATGTAATGCCTGGACCAAAAAGGTTGTCGACTCAGACAAAATATAATAGAGTGAATCAAAAAATATATAATCAGGAAGTAAGAGCCAAAGGTTATGTCAAAGGCATTATTAATGTTAAAACGGGACATGTGAAATTAATTTTTATTTTTAAATTCCTCAATCGATTCACCGTCTTAATCCGCTCGGTTAAATGAATTAAAAGTTTCTCTGTGAAAAATTAATGTTTGAGGGTTGGGTTATTTTCAGGGACATTTTTTATATATTTATATTATTATTTAAATTTTGTTTAGAATATTTTTCTTTTATAAATGGCCCTCTGATGGGTGCGTTTTTTTTTCCCCTTTTTTTTCTCCCTTTTTTTTGAATCCGCGGCACAGCTAGGTAAATATGAAGGTTAGCACGCTACCAACTACACCAAGCCCGCGGGTACTTCATTTAGATCATAGGCTACTGACCAGAGACGAAGTCCATGCGCTCTAAATCTTCTGTAATATTTTATAATTTTGGTAAACTCGCTCAAAAATTTTATATTTGCAGTGAGCGAAATATTTGAAATAAATTGAAGTGGTGAGAGAGAGGAGAAGAGGCTGAAATTTTCCACTTTTTTACTTTCTCTTGCCCTATATATTAAATATATATAGAGAGAAAGTATTACATTATTTTTGATAAGATAATTAATGTTCAAATAGAAAAGAATATATTTTTTTTAGCTTAATTAAATGGCGTCGGAAAACCATTTAGCCAATCAAAAAGTAAGTCTGTTTCGGATATAGGAACCCGAAAAAAAAAAATTTAATCGGTGCATAAATCTGACTTCTTATTCTCTGAGATCCGTATGCACTGGTTAAACAATATATAAAATTAATTGAATTTAATTGAAACAGCCAGAGTATATATTAATTAGATTTGATGGATATTGAAAGTTTACTCTTGTTTTCGAAGGTGTTACGAGCAGGATGATCCAATAATTGGTAAAATTATTGTCGGAAAAAAATTAAAAATTCCATCGGAAAAATAAAAATTTCCTACAATAATTTTACTAATAACTCGTACACCTACAAAAACAAGACCTTCAATATCCATCAAATCTAATTAAAAGTAATCGGACAATGGTCGTTAATCAACAGTCTAAATCAATGAGAGATGGACAAAATTCTTTAGAAAGGATTAGTGATCCGATCCGGGGATCAGACAAACTCGGGCGATCAATCCGGACTCGATTTTTAAGCGAATGGATGAATAAGAATTTATTTAAGGTCTTTCTCGGCATCTAAGGCCATTTAGAACCCATCCCTATTTATTTCAAATGATTAGGTAGTCAATTAAAATGAAATAAATTATTCTCGCTTGGGGCGGGAAGCGAAACCGAGACCTTAGACACGAGAAGCTAATGACTTCTCTCTGAGCCAAGGGTCACGGGCATACGTATTTATTAAAAAGTAAAAAATTTTTAAAAAGTTGGCAATCTTTTGAAAAGGATCACAAAAATACAGGATTTGCACCCTGTTCGAGGTTTAGCGATCCGATCCTAGTTCCAGAGAGCAAAAATGATTTCAATCCAGATCCGAAAATCCTGGATCGGATTGGATTTAAATCCGAAAAAATCGCGATCCTGATTAATGAAATCTATATTTTTAATTTATCAAATTTCTTTAATAAATATCTTCTTATTAAATATCTCATATCTGAATATGTTTATGATAGCCGTAAGAGCAGGAGAGGGGGAACTTGCCACCCGAGTGATAGGCACGCGTGCAAGAGTGACGTAAGAAATGTGTGCGTGGACGTATTTAGTATTAGTAGACGTGCCTTGTACTTTGCCAAGAGAACTTACTCTCCTGCTCCAGATGCCATGCCTCTCTCTCTCTCTCTCTCTTGTTATGATAAGTGGCGACAGCACCGATATTGTCAACATGTGCCAATATATGCCAGAACATAACTGCGAACGAGCTATTCGCATATTTCCGCCTTGGACGTTATTCAAATTCTGTTCAGACAGTGTGTAATGGGTGTAAATACTCTACGAAACCCACACAAATCTCATAAAGAATTTCGGATAAAAAAGACAAAAATTATGATTATATAGGCAAATTCAAAAATATATCATATCTTGAATAAATGGTACAAGAGATTTCAATAACCACATGCTGCTCTTTTCAACATTAAAATTCATTTATTGAAAATAGAAATAAAAGTTTATGGGTTTTTGACTAAAGGTGTAAATAAATCTATGTAAAATTAAAATTCCAACTGTATATTTGTTTATTTAATCAAACCTTGACTGGACTAATTTAAATCAAATTTGGTATTTAGATAATGTAAGAGATATTAAATAACCAAAATTAAAATTCTGTCAAATACAGTTCTTGATGAACAAATAAAGAGAACGTGAAGCAAAAAACTAGAGTGGATAAAAATACATTTTATTAAGTTAATTTGTTAGCATTTTTCCAAAGCAAAAAGTTTTTCTCAAATTTAGCTTGAAGATTTTTGATTAAAATTCATAAATCAATTATTTTTTAGATGCTCTTTAAAATGTATATTATCATTTTATTGTCTTCAAAATTGTTAAAAGCACACTTTACTCTCATATTTCATAAGAAAAGTCTGTTGTGACTGGACGCACAGAACAGAACTTGCCCCGCCACATTTTTATAATGTGATTGTATTAATTTAATTAAGTATTTTTATAAATTTTTACCCAAAGGCTGGAAGGGTAAAATAAATAAAACAAAATACTGTATATAAAGAAGCCCACATAATGTGTGGCGTGAAATTTTATACAAATAAAACAAATTAATTGTAATTAACCAATACTATAAAATTAAAATATTTAAAAACTTTTATTTAAATAACAATCAATTGAACTGAAAAAGGTCGTGAAAGGCAACCGAAACGCCGTCAGTTAAAAAGAATTTTATTTAAATGTCCTGGCTACTGAGTCTCTTCTTTTAATTTAAATAGATTTTAACAAAACCCTAAATGAATTTATACAGAGAGAATTGATTGAAAGAGGAAAAAATAAATAAATAAATAAATAATAAGTAGGAACCGACCGAATATTCGGTTTCGGTTACGGTTTCGGCCAGTTTCGGCCAAAAATCATGGTTTCAGCCGTAGTTTCGGTTTCGGCCAAAAGTAGCCGAAACTTGAATCTTAAAAAAAAAGGTCAAATGATTTGCACTTGAAGGAGAAAAAATTTTTGTCTCCCTAAAAAAAGGTCAAATAATTTTCACGGAGGGGAAAAAAATTTCAAAAAAAAAAATATATAAATTTTTTTATAGGAAATACAAGTTTCGGTTTCGGTTACGGTTTCGGCCGAAACTAAGGTTGAGGCCGAATTTTCGGTTTCGGCTGAAAATCTTGTTTCGGTCGGACCCTAATAATAAGATTCCAAAAAAAGAAAAATTTTTTTTCGAGATTTTATTAAATAAAAGAATTCCATTGCATCTGCCTATCTAATCTAAGGTTTACTGCCGGAAACTAATTATATGTCGACAAAAAATCTGGTGGGGCAAGCACAGAACACAATTTTCAAATACCGAAGGTAGGAGAAAGTATATTATAGAATCCCCTCCGCGAAGCCGAGAAGTTAAAGGTGTTAACATATGTCAAAATTGATAATTTTGAAACCACGATGCACGAGTTCAGATCCCAGACAGTCCGATGAATTTATTTAAATCATTTGGATACCAAATGGTATAAATTAAATATGCTTGGACCTCCTAGTATATCGGTAGGTTATGGACTCCAGAAAAAAATTCCATGTAGGAATTCTGAGTTTATTTTTAAAAGATAACAATTTGCAATTTAATTAAATATCAGTAAAAATTTTACTCCGGCTCCTTTGGAATAAATCCTGCTGGATAATACCTAACCAGGTACCGGTATTCTCATCATTGTTTCGAATGCAAATTGAAAGTTCAAAATTTTATTATTTTAATTATTATAAAAATAAATTAATTTGTAAAGTAGGTATTATTTAATCTGTAAATATAATTTCAGGTAAGTTTATTTTTTCTTTTGCTATAAAATTATATAGACAGTAATAAAATAATTTTCTCGCTTCAGTTTTATTCTTTTTTAATGTAAAATGTATTTTATTTTAATAATAAAGGTAGAGCAAGGTGTAATTATTTTTTTAGGTTACTATATAAAATCTCAATTAAATAAAAAAAAAAAGTTTCTCTATTGATCTCAATGAAAATAATTTGATTAATATATTTTGCATATTTATTAGATAAAAAATATTATTTTATGACTGTTTTATATGCAATTAAAACAAGCTAAATATTAAAACTACATCGATTCAAATAAATATTATATGATTTCTCAATTTATAGCCCATTCAGAATGATCTAATTTACATTTGGTTGGACGAATAAATTTCTTCATTTTATATCACGGTGAGCCGAAAGAGGGGGGGGGGGGAGGGAGGGGGAGGGAATGGAATCCTGAAATTTTTTCCCGTTCGAGTATCTTAGCATCCCTGGGATGAGGTGAAGGAGCAGAGCAGGGGAGAGCATTGTATTTAAGCAGATGAGATTTATGGCCTAAGATTTCTAATTAGAAATGCCAGCTGAAGGAAAACCATTTCGGGGCGATAATTTCTGAATAAAGAACCATTTGCCGCCTCAATGAATCTTTTTCACGGTGAAAGATAAAAAATTCTGTAAATTTTTTTTTTTTTTTTTGGAATACAATGGAATTCTTTTATTTAATAAATTCTTGAATAATTTTTTTTTTTCTTTTTTTTTGGAATCTTATTATTTATTTATTTTTATTTAAAATTTTTACCACTTTCACTCAACTCTCTCTCTGTATAAATTCATTTAAGGTTTTGTTAAATTGAATGTAAATTAATTAATTTCAATTTAATTGGCTACCAATAGATTGAAATAAATAGAGACGGGCTCTAAATGGCATTCGATGCCGAAAAAATTTTAATTAAATTAAAAAAAAAAAAAACTCGACGTTTCGGTTTCACTTTCACTTGCACGATCTTCTTCAGGACAGTTAATTGTTATTTAAATAAAAGTTTTTAAATAGTTTTTTATTGTATTGAGTAAGGGAGCGTACAAGTATTACGTAACGCAATTTTTGAAGATTTTTGACCCCCCTCCCCCCATGTAACGCGCCGCAACATTTTTCTGAACCCCCTCCCCTAGACGTTACGTAACGCTCAAGTGGCCATTTTTATCTAAAAGTCACAATTTTGTTGAGCAAAGTACCCTAAGTCGCTAAAATACCAGTAACGTAACGCGTTGTTCAACACCTCCTTCCCCCCTTGTAACGCTTGGTAACGTTTTACGAGACCCCCTCCCCCAAATTGCGTTACGTAATACTTGTACGCTACCTAATTACAATTTAATATTTGTATTTTTTTTCCTATAAAATTTCATGTTTCGGATTCTTTAGATTTTTTTTTTTTTTAATTTATTACTCCTTCCAGCCTAAGATCTTTGGTTAAAAATATGTAAAAATACTTAATAAAATAAAATAATACAATCACAATATTAAAAATCTCTTGTGACTGGGCGCACAGAACACTTTTATCTTTGTTAATTGAAAGTCTAGTTTTGTGCTCGTCTCAACGGAATATTTTGTATCGACATATATTTAGTTTCAGGATAGTTTCAAGGTG
>JAKCPI010023781.1:0-21245 GCA_023213315.1 Euborellia annulipes | reverse complement strand
ATAATTTATCCATGAAAGCTTCGTTCGGTTTAACCTCGGGCCAAGCAAGATTGACCAAATAATTGATGGTCAATCGATCTTCCAACTATTTTTTTATAAATATTATTATAAATAAAATGTTTGATATCACTTAATATAAACATATTGATTTTTTTACTTGGAATTTTTATTGATTAAAATAATAAATAACGTAATTCTTTTTTTTATCGTAACATTATATCAAAATCTTTAATGAAATTCAAATTACTTTGATTTTTAGATTATTTTTCCATTTTTTTTTTTTAATTAAATCTTTTAAAAGTGGTGTTATTTGTGAAACTTTTATAGTGAGTAAAAAGACGCAATTCACTATTTTGCTATATTATCTTTGTACATTTTTTTTTAAATTTGATTTTTTTCCTTCTCATTTCATTAAACGGATTTTTTTTGGGGGGAAGGGGGGGCAAGAGAAAATTCACTAGGAGGAGGCCTTCTATTGATCAACTTAAATAATTATATGGTTTATCTTGTTGAATTTTTAAAGATTTAAGAAAAACAATACAGATCATTTGCTCAACGAGACATAAATACATGAATAACACTGGGGGGTTGAATATTTTTAGGGCTTTTAATCTTTGAAAATTTGAAAATTCACGTGTGTTTATTAATCTAGGACTGGCCGAGGTACCATGCAGGACAACAGCTACAACAATAAAGATAATTACTTTCAAGTTAAGTATGGCTGAACCTTTGGTGGGTCGCTCGGATATACAAGAGTGTGAAACGACACCGATAGGCATCCATAATTAAAAAAATGTTTATATTACCGAATTAGATCCATTAATGACAATCGGAAAGGATATTTAAAAAAATACAACAGGATTTACAAATTTAATCTCATGTAGCAGCTTAAATAACAATCGCTGATTAATTATTTGTCTAATTAACGAATAAATATAAATGAATTATTATATAAAATCATGTTCAAATTTGATTCTCATTTCTCTTCATCTGCCGAGTTTGGCGATCATCATAGATGCTTCTGTGACCATGGGCGTAACTAGGAAGTTTGGCTGGGGCCCCACCCCCAGGGGGCATGGAACTGGACATCCTTCGGGAGGCCTGGAAGGCCCCATATTGTCTCACTTTTTCTTGGGACGGGGAGGGAGGGATAATGTCTATGACAGAATTGAAAACAAATCTTAATCTGAGCTTGAATCTTAGACATATACTCACTATTATACCAATTGGAGACAATATTTAATGTTTCTAAGCGTGGATATTTTCATTGTTGTTCTCTTTCCCTTCAACTCCTCAACATGCCCCCGGGTGTGGCGTAGTAGGTAGCGTGCCTACCTCCTATACCAAACGTCGCGGGTTCGGACCCAGGCAGTCCGATGATTTTATTTAAGCCATCTGGATACCAGATGGCTTAAATAGAAATGCCTCAACCCACAATAGATAATATATATTACAACGGTTATCGTCAAAGTCTTAAATGGCCTAAGTTGCCGAAAAGACTGTGTGAATGTGTGTGTGAGTGTGAGTGTGAATGAGAAAAAAGTGTGAATGTTTAAAAAAAAAAAAAAAAAAAAAAAAAAAAACTCAACATTTTATCTACAAGATACGAACAAAATTTTGAATTCGTATTCACTTGTTCTCTCCTGATATGGACCAAATTTCCAGAGCATAGAGCAGAGTGACTAAACATTAATAATATATTATCATATTAGATCATATTATGATCTGATGTTTTCCTATAAACAATACCACATTTTAAATTAAAAAAAGTCTTTTTAATGTAGAAAGTGGCTGTGTAGAATTGAATAAACAATTGAAGAGAAAAGCAGCCAGGTAGGGAGTCTCTATTAAATTAAACTCCTTTTACGCAAAAAGTTTCGGCCGATTTAATCATGCCATCTTCAGTTGCATTGGAGTTTTTTAATAAATAGAGTTGCATAAATAAAAAAAAACTCCAATGCAACTGAAGATGGCATGATTAAATCGGTCGAAATGTTTTGCGTAAAAGGAGTTTAATTCAGGCTCCCTGCCTGGCTGCTTTCCTCTTCAATCCTTTATTTAAAAAGCCTTAGCCATAACTCTAGAGATATATCGCGATTTATCAAGAGATTCTTAGCCTAAGATTGTCCAAAACTTGAAGTACAAGAAACAAGTATGCTGGGATGATAGAATTAAAGTTATGGATAAAAAAAAAAAAAACAGCCACTGCTTTCCACGTTAAAATAATTTATTTGCAGATATTTCGGTATGTCTAACACAACCATCCTCAGTGCATCAAATTATACGATTATTCTATATATGGTTGGGACAACATCTGATAAGCAAGTCACTGAGGGAAAAATAGTATCTATATACATATGATACTATTTTTCCCTCAGTGACTTGAAAATATTTTAACGTGGAAAGCAGTGGCTGTTTTTTTATTTTTTATTCATAACCTTGGTCCAAAACATGTACAATTTTGCACTTTATTTCTTTAAATAAATACATTTTAACTAGGTAGAGCCTTGTTTGAAAAAGATGGAATTTATCAATCAACTCTCCAATAGACTGTTCATTATCCAGTCAATATTCCATTTAAGTTTAGAAATTTGCAAGATGTGTTTGTGCTTAAGATTGGGAAAAATTGCCCCCCCCCTCGCCAGGACCTCCCCGCTTTCGCGGGCGGATTACTCTTATCCTAGGACTTCGGCCCTATTAAATAAATCAAATAAATTTTATTGCAGCTCGCCACTAATTACAAATCAATCATTAAAAGAAACTTGGGATTCAGACTCAATTACTTGGTAGATAATTAATGCAAAGATATTCAGTGAATTACCGTTCCCTAAATAAATATAAAAATTCTAATCGTTTTTGCTTTTGGGTCGTATCTCCCTCCCCTTTTTCCGTTCTTATTCTTTTCTCTTTCTTTGTAAATAAACACGCTTAATATCTAAGAAAGTTAGCGTGAATTCAAAATAAAATACCAACTTATGATTCTATATTTATCTTTATTAAGAATCTCATTATTTTCAGTCATGAAAGTTTTTGATGTATATAAATATAAATATAATTAAAGGTGAAAAGTGCGTTTATATGATAGTCATGTGCAATTATTCGGTTAAGTTTAAGTAAAGCAAACAATTAAAACCATATTACTTTTTATTCTTCATTTATATAAAGCGGAATGAGAAAATAAATAAATTAGGTCAATTCATTTGCAATGCAAAAAAATATCAATTTAATAGCTTCCATTCAGAAATTAATTTAAAAAAAAAGTTGATGTTGAAAAATTTTATTACAACAAAAGTTTTTCTCAGATCAGTGGCGTAGTGAGGGGAGAGCAAGGGGGGTCATCATGCCCCGGGCGCTACTCACAAAGGGGCGCCAAATGGTCCGCAAAACAAATAATTGCTGGATAATTTTTATTTTTATTATAATTGATTTCTGGATGATCATATACATTTCAAAATCTAGTCTTGTTTTCTCAACTACATTTTTTGTTTCAATTTTAAAGCCTAGCTTGAGCCTATGGCTTTATTTATTTATTTTAATTTATTTATTTATTAATTTAACCGAGATCAGAGTCACTGGTCACATTTACACTTTGTACCAGTGCATAAGGATCTCGGAGAATAAGAAGTCAGATTTATGCCCCGATTAAAAAGATTCTTTTTCTTGGGTTCATATATCTGAAACACACTTACTTTGCCATTGGCCAAATGGTTTTTCCGACGGCCATTTAATTAAGTTAAAAAAAAATATTTATTATTGCGATTATATTTTACATATAATATTATATGGTTTTCGAATGGGGGGGGGGGCGCTAAAAAGGTATTGTGCCCCGGGCGCAAGTTAAGCTCACTACGCCACTGTCTCAGATGGCCGTCCCTGAAGGAGAACACACCTAGGGCCATTTAGCCCTTTTGTGATATTTGAGGTAAATGACTTATTTAGTTTAGACTTGTAACTGTTGGCTCTAGTTGAAACATTATAAGTAGGTATTGAAAAGAAGAAATTAATGGCTGAGTGATAATTAACAGGAACAGGTAGATGTAGGCAGCCAGCAAAGAATAAAAACTTTATTTAAATATCGTCGACGTTTCGGGAACGCATCGCTCCTATCTTCAGGACGATAAATCTAAACAATATTAACAATTTATCGTCCTGAAGATGAGAGCGATGCGTTCCCTAAACGTCGACGATATTTAAATAAAGTTTTTATTCTTTGCTGGCTGCCCACATCTACCTGTTCCTGATAAGTAGGTATTAAATTAATCAATATAAATAAATTAATTAATTAGAAAAACATTTGGTGATAGGTTACAATTTGTTTATATATTGGTATAAATGTGTCATCTTCAGAAGAGATACAATTATGTATTTGTATCCCTTCTGAAGATCAATGTCGAAATACATATCAAGTAAATATGATCAGGATGGAAGCAAGGGCGGATCCAGAGGTGTTTCTCGGGGGGTAATCTGGTGTGACTCGTCGCACAACACACTATTTTTTTTTAATTTCGGCAATTTAAAAGCGCATTCTGTACTTGTTTGCCAGAATATAAATACACATCAAATTTTTAAGTATTAATTTTAAAAATTTTACATTAAAAATAAATTTTTTTTGCGAAAAAAAGGTATTTTTTCGAATCTCGGGGGGGTAATTACCCCCTTTACCCCCCCCCCCCCCCTTGTATCCGCCCTTGGATGGAAGCCAGGAATGAAATTAGACAAAAATTTTAAGTTAATCTTTATCTAATTTTCTTTTTTAATCGTCGACGTTTCGGACGCAGATCGCGTCCTTTGGACAATTGACAGTCAGTACAATACAAATGGTTGTATTATTTTTAATAATATAAAATCACACTTCAAGGGAGTGTAATGCATTATTTGAAAGTGTATATTTTCTATGGCATTCATTGAAGCCTCTCGCATTAAATGTATTAATCTATTAATACACAATGACTGCCATCGAATATATTCAGTTTCAAATAATGCATTACACTCCCTTGAAGTGTGTTTTTATGTTATTAAAAATACTAATAATACCCCCATCTGTATTGTATTGACTGTCAATTGTCCTAAGGAAGGACGCGATTTGCGTCCGAAACGTCGACGATTGAAATAAAGATTAACTTAAAATTTTTGCCAGATTTCATTCCTGGCTGCCATCCTGATCATATTTATCAATTATGCAGCCATTACCCCACTATTAATACGTATCAAGTATTTATACCAATAAATAAACAAATTTAAACATATTACCAAGTGTTTTTCTAATTAATTGATTTATATTAATTAATTTTTTTACCTCCTTACATTATTCAATAATTTCTATGTCATGCCCTTACTCATTAATCAAGTATCAGAGTCAGTAACAGGCCGAATTTCTCTCGATCACCATCATATTCATATTTTCTGTGACGGTGGAAATAAATAAAACAAAAAAGGGTTGCAAATTCAAAGTTTGTCAATTCACAAAAGAGACATAAACACTATTGTGAACAATTTAAATTTTTTATGCAAAATAATTCTCTTTTTTTTTAATCTTCATAAGATTAAATAAAATTTATAAAACAAAAGACTTGACATAAATTAATCTCTAGCCATATCTATGGTTGGTAAAATTTCCCCACTTAAATGCATAATAAAAAGAAATAAATATTCATAGCTAGAACCAGGTGAGGGTCGCTAGGGTTTTAGAAGCAAACAAAACGCAATCTTGGTTGAAGTTACTAAGTACATATACATGATTTTTTTTAAAATCATGAATGCTGAAAATAAATAAAACTCTAGTGGAATAGACCACGAATCATCGTAATCTAATCTCCCGCTTTATTTTAATTATATATTTTATAATAAACAATCAACATTTATCTTAAAAAAAAAAAAAAATATCTAGGCTACTAGTATAACGTTTATTTAATACCGAGGTGAGATAGATGATAATGAAAACTTAAGTTGGAGATAATGTGTTATTTAGAATCACTCTTTGCGATAAATGTCAGAGTTTCTTCTTCTTTAGGACAATGGCGAGTTTATTAAATCAATTTTCTTCTCAGTTTTGTTGTAGTAAACTTAAATATCTGGTGGGACTGGCGCCAAGGGTGTTTCTCGGGGGGGGGGGATCTGGTGTGACTCGTCGCACAGCACACTATTTTTTCTTAATTGCGGTAATTTAAAGGCGCATTCTGTACTTGGTTGCTAGAATATAAATACAAATCAAATTTTTAGGTATTAATTTTTAAAATTTTACATTAAAAATAAATTTTTTTTCGAAAAATATTTTTTTCAAATCTCGGGGGGGGGTAATTACCCCCCTTTACCCCCCTGTATCCGCCCTTGACTGGCGCACAGCACACAACTTTCTCTTACGGAAGGGTAAGAGAAATAAAAATATATTTAAATATTCTATAGTTGCGTGGAAAGGAGTCAGCCAAGGAAAATAAAAAACAAATTTATTCTGTCGACGTTTCGAGCGCCCGTCGCGCTCTTTCTCGGGACAGTATACGTGTCAAAAATTATAGATGGCAGTGATAAGATAGTCGGTCGTTATCTAAAAATGTCAACCGACTATCTTGTCACTGCCATCTATAATATTTGACACTTATACTGTCCCGAGAAAGAGCGCGACGGGCGCTCGAAACGTCGACAGAATAAATTTGTTTTTTATTTTCTTTGGCTGATTCCTTTCACCGAACTATAGTTAATACTCACAACCAGTATAATAATTATTTAAATATTCTTTTTTTCCTGATTATGGTTGAAGTTAAAGTTAGAACATCTAAAAAAGAATTGATTTTTGAATTTTAATCAAAATAGTCGGAGCGAAATTTGAGAAAATCGAAAAAAAAATGAAAAAAGTACATCAGTAAAGTACTAGTACTCTTTGCCCGATTTTGTTCAAAAGTTTCGTGTCACGTCTCATGGGGGTGCTTGACTTACGGTAAATATAAAATTTCAAATTCCTAACTTTTTTCGTTCTTGAGATATTGTGTTCACAGACACACAGACAGACCATGTCGCGAAAACCACTTTTTTGGATTCAGGGGACCTCAAATCGTGTATATGAATCAAAATCTCGACATCAAATTACAAGGGCAGCCAAGGCGAAAAATAAAACAAAAATCTATTTTTTGTCGACGTTTCGAGTGCCGATCGCACTCTTCATCAGGACAAAAATGATGTCAATTCGAAACTTCGACAAAAAATAGATTTTTGTTTTATTTTTCGCCTTGGCTGCCCTTGTAACGCATCCTCATATCATAATATCCAGCCATCAAGAAACAACTACTCGACATCAAATTTTTGACATGAATCCAATACTGTCTCTCTATATATTAACATATAGCCTACAGGTAAGGGCAGATATAAGGGGTTAAAAGGGTAATTACCCCCCCCCCCCCCCGAGATTTAAAAAAAATACTTTTTTCGCAAAAAAAAAATTTATTTTTAATGTAAAATTTCAAATATTAATACTTAAAAATTTGATTTGTATTTATATTCTGGCAAACAAGTACAGAATACGCCTTTAAACTACCGAAATTAAGAAAAAATTCTGTGTTGTGCGACCAGTCACACCAGATTACCCCTCCTCCCGAAAAACACCTCTGAATCCACCCTTGCCTACAGGCAAGAGGAAGTAAAAATAGTAAAAATGAAAGATTTCAAAGTTTCTAAAAAATCAAAATAGACTACTAGAAAGTAGATACCATAATTATTTCACTTTAAATAAAAAGGATTAATTAATTATTAGAACGAACCATGATTGCGCTGTTATGTTATGACAAAAGGCGGACTTGTTTGATGACGTCTCTCTGTGGCGTGGATGTGCCCCATGTGTTGATCTCGTGGAACAGCCATCTGCGGGAGGAGGTTATAAGGTCCTTCATCGGAGAGGGCTGTCACCAACTGATTCTTTCGGTTTCGAGGACGACGACGACCTCCGCCCCATGGTTCTGCGTCCTGCGTCCTGCGCACTCTCCTCTGAGTCATCGCCGCCCCCACAAAACATTCCTAACACCCTCTTTGGTCACTCTCACGTGCATTATAAAATTATTATAAAAACAATTCATCTGTCAGTAAAAAAGTGTTGCTTTCATAGCAAGTATGCTTAACTTCTCATGGGGGTTCAAATTTCTCTGAAATATCAAAAAAAATAAAGGTTCGGACTAAGCCGACGCACAACTTAGCTTACCCACTATTTAAAGAAATAACGCAATACGTTATTTGTTTTGATTTTTAGTGAAAAAAAGAATAATATATCAGTTGGTTAAAAGCTTCATGTTATGTGCCACTTAAATTTAGCATAACAAATTGAGGGTACTAATATTATATATCATTTTACACGGGAGAAAGTCTAGTTTATGAATATATATAAAAACCCCACGGGGCGTGGTGTAGAGGTTAGCGTGCTAACCTCATATACCAAACGTCGCGGGTTCGGACCCCAGGCAGTCCGATGATTTTATTTAAGCCATCTGGATACCAGATGGCTTAAATAAAAATGCCTGGACCCTAATATATATAAATTCATAAATAACGGTTATCGTAAATGTCTTATATGGCCTGAGCTGCCGAAAAGACAGTGTGAATGTGTGTGTGAGTGTGAGTGTGAATGAGAAAAAGTGTGAATGTTTAAAAAAAAAAAAAAAAAAAAAAATATATAAAAAAAAAAATTATAGGTTATGTAAGAAAAAAATATTGAGCCCCCTCTCTATAGCGCCCCCCTAATGGTCCGATGTTTTCCAAAAGCTTTTCAGTTCTTGGCCTTTACCTGAAGTTTATGTGTGCAAAATTTCAAATCAATTGAATAAGATAGTTTTTGAGTTTTCGTTGACGAAAAAAATTACCACAGACATATATACACACACACACACACACACAAAGAGAGAGAGAGAGAGAGAGAGACATCTTTACCTGCCCAAACTACGGTTGGTGGGGAAAGTTAATAAATAAATAAAAATATAGAGAGAGAAATATAGTGTTAAAATATTAAAAGCTCTCTGAAATTATAAAAAATATTATATATATATTATATTATATATTATGTAGTCTTACATTAATTTGTTTGACTGGTCGCACATGGCACACCTGATTTTTTGTGTCAACATACATATATACCCAAGTATATAGTTTCCCACAGTACGGTACATTTGATTTGATTTTTTTAAATATCATTTAAGGTCTTTTGCGGCATTGAAGGACATTTAGGCTTCGTCCCTATTTATTTAGATTAATTGGCATCCAATAGGGTGGGTCGTTTGGTTTTGGTTTGTCGTTTTGGTTAGCATGCCCGCGGGTTCGCATCGCTTCCCAGGCGACAAAATTTATTTCCAATTGAATTGGATAATAGGGTGGGTCTTTTTGCTACTTTTTTCGGAGCGAAATATAATACCTAACAAAAGTGGCCCAACAACATGGACATTACAGATATAATTTTTACTTTTTCTTACCCTATATATGAAATATATATAGAGAGAAAGTATTGTTTTTTTTTTTGTTTTTTTTTAATTGGACAATATCTTCTCTGAGAATTTTTACCTCAAATTTTGAAATTTCGGATGAAAATCGCAAAATTGTCATTAATTTTAGTTGGTTTATAATCCCTATAAACTTATCAGAAAAGCGACCTTATTTTTGGATAACGAGATGTCACTTGCGATGAAAACTGACATACTAGCCTCATGAGTAGATCTTTAAATCAAAAGTAAATATATCCCCTGAGTTTTTTAAAATTTGATTATTTTTTTCTCAATTCATTTAATTTAATTTAACAATTAAGCAAAATGTATTTTTTTTTTTTTTAGTCTTTTCGGCACACTAGTGACGCAAGAATGTGGCGACGGCTGCTGCCGCCGCCTGCAGCCTGCAACCCGGCAGACGAGACTCTAACGCCTCAAAGACAGCAAACAGCAGCAGCAACAAAAATCACCTCCAACACCACGAGATAACTATTATTCCCAGATTTTATTCTTACAACAGGGTGATGATGATTTAAAGTTACTGATTAAAGAAATATTTTTAGGTTTCAATTCGAGAATTTTCCATTTTAACCCAGATAAGTCGAAGAAATTTTCTTTTAAATTTCAAAAATTTCATTTTACTTCATTAGCTATATTCATTAAATAAGCCTTTAAGTATAAAAAAAATTTTTTTTACTTGAGGTTAATTAATTAGGGGGGTTTTTCGCGCGTCCTACATATAGGACGCGAGGCTTATAAGGGGTCAAAACACACAATTTAATTTCTATACGTTTTCTTGTTCAACACATTGCAAAATTATTAAAAACACATTTCTAAAGGAAGTAAATAGGTATATTAAAACTAAAGACTAATTAAAACTAACTTTTATTGTGAAATTTATTTTATTTTATTTATTTTGTATACCCAATCCAACACTACATCGAGTTGGTTGTTTTCTTAGAACATTACACCTGCAACGAATGTGCATTTTCTGAGGTGCAAACCTATCTTATCTTGAGTTTTTTCTTGATTTGACTACCGTCCTTTCGATTTCTTTGGTTTCTTGTAAGATTCCAAGATTGAAATTACGATCTTTCTTCGCACTTTCATTTTACCCTGGCCATTCCGGGGTAGAAGCCAGTTATTATTTATCGCAACATCCAAAGGATGGTTAAATTATTACAACTAATTAAATTATTATTACAAACTCCTTTTTGAAATGTGTTTTTAATAAAGAAAAATACAATTTCTTTCCCCGAATACAAGTTCTTCTGTATATAAGGTTATATTTTGATCAGCCGGATCAACACCGCCCATATATTTATTTTAGTATAAATTAACCCTGGATGTTTTATGGGTTTTCGAGGCATTTTTTAAATGAATAACTCGTAATATTTTGTAAAGTGTAAATAGGATTGCTATTTGGCGCTAAAGAGTCATCATAGTGACTTCCCAATTTAGGGTAAAAAAAATTTTTTCTGTAGATTCCGAATCAAAATCCTCTTTTTCCTAAGTTTCCAGAGCTTTAGCAAAAGTGCAACCCTTAAAAATTAAAAAATAAACATAAAAAATGATATAATTATTATTATACATATAAGTTATATTGAAATAAAAAAAGGCGAAAAGATGGTGGATTGTCCTAGCGTCCTATATATAGGACGCCTATATTCAACAAGCAAAATATATAAATAAATAAAATATTGTACTAATTTTAAGATTTGTTATTAAAAATACAATTAATCATGAATATAATTTTGTCATAAAACTTTAAATTAAATAAAAAATAATTAAGTAGATTATCTTACAAAATTAATTTGGAGGTCGCACTTTTTGAAGCACTAGAAGCTCTTTAGAAAATAATTTTTTTTTTCTATCATAAACTAAATAAATTTTCAAATAAAAAATATACAGTGTAATTAAAGGTATTACAGATTAAAATATCAGAAGCTAATCAAAGAATATTTAAAAGAAATACTTTAAAAAAATTATTCAAAAAAAAATTTCTAGCGTCCTATATATAGGCTTATCTGGGTTAATTTTAAATCATTCACCGACTTGAATATATTTTTTAGTAGAAAGATTTTTATATCTATAGATTTTTAATTTGATAAATCTGAATGTGTAATCAAAACCGGTCTGTAATGTATAAGGGTTAAAATTATATTTAATAACAGAGTGAGATGTGTTCATAGGGCTTCAGAGGGTTCAAGACACGCCTTTATTTCAAAGGATCCTTAAGAAGTCTTAATCGAGTTGTGTCTTTTTTATCAACATCGTATTAAATTATTATTTTTTTAATAATTTAACTATTCCTATTTTAACCCCTCACCCCCACCCCAAGCAAAAAAAAAAATTTAAAGAAAATTTTCAAGACATTCGAAAACCCTACATGCAATTCTAATATAAATTTCCATTAATTATATTAATACAAAAGAAATTAGTTCTTATACTTATTTGAATATGAATTATTTAGCCTGAATACATTTTATTAGTCGATCTCATTTTAGTTATAATAAAAATTAATAAATGGATCAAAGTTTAGTTAGTATATAAAAAATTTTTCCTGCTTTCTTTCAAGGAAATCATGCATTTCATTATTTATTGATTTCCCTTTTATAATATTACCTCATTCAAACTATCTTTAAATTCTTGCTCGTCCTTGGGAACAGTGGTAGCACAGTGGCAGAGTATCCGCTTCTTGAGCTAGAGGTCTAAATAAAAATATTCCGTGGGCTAATTAGGATAGAATAAAGACATTCTGATTCTAGAGAGATATATTAAATTTGTATCATCTGTCAAAGTTCCTCAGCATAAATCTGTTCATATTTCATTTTCATTTCACAATTATTTGTCAAACATATTTTTCAGTTCGATTATATAAAATTATCTTTAACAAATGTGTGAGTTAGTAAAATGTAAATTGAAGTATTCATAAATAAAATAATATACAGTGAGTCCGAGTAAGTTGTGTTCTGTGCTTGCCACACCAGATTTTTTGTGTCGACATTTATTTAGTTTCCGACAGTACGGTATATTCGATTTTCAAGATGTAAAATTTATATGTGAAAATATTTATATTTTGTTACCATGGCAACCATTTCTCCTATCTTTCCTATGGAGTACAAGAGTAAAGTGGTCTTCAGAAGATTTCAATGGCAAAATGAGAATATACATTTTAACCCTAGAACGCACAAGCTTTTTTGGAAACGCAAAGTCACAAGGAGGGCCTCTCAGGCCCACTATATGTTTAATAGGTTTTTCAACACATTTTTGAATAATTATATTAATTTTTGTTCATTAATTTATTTTAAAATTTATAAAAATATATAACTAATCAATATTTTATTCATAATTTTAAGGTTTTTATTTTAAAAACATCTTTTACATATAATTTTTTTAGTACAATGACCACTTCAAATATTTCTTTTACAGCAGACTTGTTATTTTTGTTTTCTGTTTATTTAAGTTGGACACAAATAACATCTTCTCCTTGTAGGTTTTTAAGGATCAAAATTTTATTTTGATGTTGAGGGGGTACTTCCTCAATTACCCTTCTAATTGATTTCTGTAGTCCTTGTATCGATCTTATTTTTATGTGATCGCAAATTAATTCCTCGCTCAATTCAACAAAAAATTTTCTTCGGAGGTTTTTTTTTGGAAATTAACATGAGATTTGTGTTTTAAATTAAAATAAATGATCATTGATGCAATTGCACATACCGTAATAAAGTTTTCAAAAACGGCCAACAGCCAATGATTTGTTTTTCTTTTGCAGCTAGGCTATACTACCGTATGAGTGTTTGTCATTTTATCCAAAATATCTACTGCTCCTTTCGATTGATTATAATAAATAATAATTTCTGGTTTTTGGGCATGTTCATAAACAATACCAGTATTGTCTGAATGATATATACTCGACAAGAGTAAAACATACTTCCTTTTTTAGGCACATAAGAGACAAGCGCAAATTTGAGAGTAAATCGAAAAAGTGGTTTTTTTTTTCTAATAGGTAAAAATTCAGCTGGAATACATTTTTGATCTTTTCTAAACTATCTTTTCCAATAAAAAATGGAGTATTGAAACAGAAATTATGAATCAGGTGAAAATTTCCGTAAAGAATATAAATATTTTTTTTTTGATCAATATCTTCATTGTTTGAATTTTCATTATTTTCTTCAGTAATGTGATCCTCTATACTGTATTTTATTTTATTTATTTTTTTTTTTAAGAATACTGTCTTTATCTTCGATAACATTTCAATCTCCTAGCTCTTTTCATTCTTTAGATATTTTGTTCACAAACAGACCATGTTGCAAAAACAACTTTTTTGAACTCAGGGGACCTCAAAACGTGTATATCCATCAAAATCTCGACATTGAATTTTTGACATGAATACAATACTTTCTCTCTCTATATATTAACATATATAGAGGTAAGAGAAAGTAAAAGCATTCTTGAATGTTATCAGAAGATATAATCTCAAAAATATAGAGAAGCTTTGAGATCCGAAAGTCGAGATGAAACTGACAGTTTTCTTGATTTTTTCAAAATTAATAAAGAATTTGACAATATTTATTTTATTATTTAAAAAAGAACATGACAATTTTAAATATTTAAATACATAATACATAATAGGTTGTCATTCAAAGTGTTTTAAATACCCAGAAAGCCCAAGGGCCTGGGAGGCCCTCCTTGTGACTTTGTGTTTGTAAAGTGGTTCGAAGAAAAAATAAGGCATAAAAAAAATTTTTTTTTTTGAAAAACCCTTTAAAAATACCTTTATTATGAATAAATGGAGGAATACTAAAAACTTGAAATTTATAAGAAGCTTTTTCTGGGAGTTATTGAGAAAAAACGGAGTGACCGGGCCTGAAAGGCCCTGGTTTTGCGTTCTAGGGTTAAGCACGGAATATTGTTTCAAATGCTTTAATTAATAGTATTTTTTATGAAATATGTCTTAAAAAAATTTATATTTAATGTTACTTGCAAAATTGACAAAAAAAATTATATATAATCCAATGAAAATAAAAAATTTTAATGTTGATTTTCTCAAATCTCGTTAAATGGCACTTGAAACACTAATGCGTAACAGGATCCATATAACACTTGGATCATCAAGTTCCGGGATTGACACAGCGCTTGACAATGCAGCTTTTGTTTTTCGGTATTACCAACCTTCAAACATCTCATCTTAAATCAATCTGGAGAACATTTTAGAGTTGATAAATAGAACGGAGAAAGAAAAAAGAAACCAACAAAATATAAATTATGTTTAATCTTCAAGAGGTTACTTGTCTGATAGAACCAGGATGAATTGCTCTAGGAAAATAAAATTCTTAATAAATTTTATTATATATTTTATTAATTCGGAGACTTAATTATGGCCAACCATGTACATTTTTGGTTTCGATCCTCTATGTCAGGGGTCTCCAAACTACGGCACGCGGGCCACATCCGGCCCGCGGACAGATTTTGTCCGGCCCGCGGAGAGCTAGCAAACTTGAAAACTTCTTTTAGAGAACATATTTTTTTATAGCAAATTAAATTTAATTTACTGAAGTATTCTAATTTTATGTTGAATAATTATTATTATGACATCTACATTGATATGGTCATGGGCTAACTACTCATAACATTGTTGTAGGCTTATTGTTATTGTTTTTGTGATAAGTTTGATAAAGAAACACAGAATTGTAATGAGTAAAGACATGTATAATATGCAGAAAATTTAACTTCAGTATATAATAACTAACAAATTATTGAAATGAATCCAACTAACATTTTATACATTTTAAATAAAAACATAACTTATAACAAGCATAATGACATATGAAATACTAATGAGATTTATGTAATTGAGATTTTCCACTGACAATAGTTTGTAGTTGTGGACTAATTTTACGTTTTGCGGACTTTAGTCCGATTTGCAGCCTTTTTTAAACGTTGCGTACTTTTTCGGACTTTTTTTCATCAGTGGATTATTTCACTTTTAACCACCGGCTACAATGATAATATGGTTTTGGCCCTCGGAACTTACTGGAGTAATCAGTATGGCCCTAAGGCTGGAAAGTTTGGAGACCCCTGGTCTATGTGATCATCATCAAGGCCTGAAAATAATTTAACGCCTCAAAAATATGGCAATTTGTAAATTTTTAAATGAATAAGACGAATTATATTATTTATATAGTGAGTAGCATGCTAAGGCTCACCGCTTCTAAAATCATTAGGAGCTGAGGTAGGCCTACGTAGTTCTAATGAAAATTGATTTAAAGAAATGTATGGATGTTATTTTTGCATATGTTATTTTCAGGACTTGATGATGATCACATAGAGGATCGAAACCAAAAATGTACATGGTTGGCCATAATTAAGTCTCCGAATTAATAAAATATATAATAAAATTTATTAAGAATTTTATTTTCCTAGAGCAATTCATCCTGGCTCTATCAGACAAGTAACCACTTGAAGATTAAACGTATGATTAGCTTGTCCAGTTTCATATAATTAAAATATAAATTGTTATGCATAAAGGAAACAAACGCCATTATGATCGAAATTGAGATAATTAGGGAAAAAGAAGATCTACCTCGTTATTTAAATCACAACTTTATTACCTTGTGCACTTTTTTTTAGTATAAAACAAGAAAAAAAGTCATTGCCATTGGGTTTGTATACAATTGTGCAAATGAAATGCCTCCTAACTCAGATTTAGATTAATGGCGCTTGGTTCCGTCGTGCATAACATCGTCCGATTAATTTCCTAAAGGTTTATGTCGTCCTTTTATTTCATTAAAATTTTCGTTATTTTTTTTTTCATATATCTGGACAAAATGGCTTTTATTTTTTAGAATAATAAAGAAAAATGAGAAAAAAAAATTTAATTCAATATTTTGTAAATATAAACAATTATCAAGTTTATATAGATGTAAATAGATATAAACAAGCGGGGTTAGAGGGTGGTGCAGGTGGTAACACACCGGGGTTTGAATAGAGAGACCCGGGTTCGGGTCTATAAAGGGCAAAATTTTTTTTTATTTTCTATCTTAATTGTAAAAATCTTTACTAACTGATAAGGATTGATTATCTCAAGTGGATCATGTTTGAATTTAAATCTTCCCGCTTTATTCTCATACCTAACGACCAGTAGATGGCACTGGTGTTTTGAAACGGCCATCTTGATTCTGATTTTGTGTTCATATGGGCGTTGACGAAACGTTGTATTATATTTAATACAAATTAAACAAAAATTGCGCATTTTTTTTCTTTAGTGAGTTAAGAAAAATGAAAGAAAAGATAGAATCAATAATATCTCAGTGGAAATAGAAAGAAGAAATTTTGTAAATATTTTTTATTTCCTCTCTTAATTGTAAATTTCTTTACTAACTGATAAGGATTGATTATTTCAAACGGATTATGTTTGAATTTAAAATTTCCCGCTTTATTCTCTCACCCTAACGACACACATTTATATAAACTTGACAGTAGATGGCACTGGTGTTGTTATGAGACGGCCATCTTGATTCTGATTTTGTGATCTTATGGGCGTTGACGAATCCTCGTCTTATATTTCCCCCCTGTGTTATGATGTGGTGTGTCAAAAACAAAAAAATTTAAAATTAAGTAAGGAACAAATTTTTTTTTAAAATAATTAATTAAATATTTTTTATAAAATATGTCCAAAAAAATTTTATTTTAAATTTTTTTCCCAAATTAAAAAAGAAAAAATCTATAAACCCAAATAAAAAAAAAAACTTTTATTGTTTATTTTCTCAAAACTCGATGTTTGGTCTTTGACACACTATTGCATAACAGGGTCCATTTAATACCCCCAAATTAATTCAAATCAAATATTTTTATTTAAAAAATTGCGCATTTTTTTAAATAAAAATGCAAGTAGAGATAGAAACATTAATATCTCAGTGGAAATAGAAAGAAGGAATTTTGTAAATATAAATAACTTTATATAGATGTAAATGGATATAAACAAGCGGGGTTAGAGGGTGGTGTAGGTGGTAACACACCGGGGTTTGAATAGAACAGACCCGGGTTCGGGTCTATAAAGGGGAAAATTTTTTTTTCTCTCATAATTGATTGACTGACCGCTTGGATTCATGGAATTTTCGTTACTAAGATCGAGAGTAGCCAAAAAATCTTTGCAATTTAGATTGAAGTCAGCGCAGGGTACAACAAAAAGGCAGCCTATTTAGTTAACGAATGTCAATATTGATAATCTTAAAGTCTCGGGGCTCGAGTTCGGATCCCAGGAAGTCCAATGAATATTTATTTAATTTATATGAATAGCAAATGGTACAAATAAATGTACCTAGAACCCAAAATATAGTTTATATTAAATTAATAGTATTTTAAATAATGAATATCGTCTAAAGTCTATATGACCTGAAATACTAATTGGGCCCTGTTATGCATTAGTGTGTCAAGCGTCAAAAAAATTAAAAATTGAGTAAATAACGGAATAGTGTTTCAAATGCAAGCTTATAATTAATAGTATTTTTTATGAAATATGTCCTAAAAAAATTTATATTTAATGTTACTTGTACAATTGATATATATATATATATATATATATATATATATATATATATATAATTCAATTAAAACAAAAAACTTTCATGTTAATTTTCTCAAAACTCGGTAGATGGCGCTTGACACACTAATGCGTAACAGGGTCCAAATAAAGAATAGAATTAGGATACTGGAGATGTAGGGCTCTGAGCAAACAAATAATCCATTCTACATGTTAGATAACAGACGTGGTTGCTGTTAAGTAATGCCGACTTTCGGTTGGACGGTCTCGAAATCAAGCGTGTGGAACGTCCCCCTGATAGCCATCGATATTGATGATAGAAATAGACAAATGGGTGGATGTTCTATTCTTTAACGACTGTTGTACATTATCAACAGGTGAGGGTTGTTATATAACATCGATGAAAGGGGTGGGCTAAAAATGAGATGAATAATTGAACAGCATCTACTACACAGCGTAGAGGGGAGGGAGGCGGGAGGGGGGAGGGTTGGTGGACAAATCGATTACAATAGATTTAAATTCATTTTTTATTTAAAACAAAAAAAAAAACCTGGCCATGCATAGTATTTAAGATAAACCAATGCCTAGAGCTTTGGAAAAAAAAATCTCGTGTGACTGGTCGTACAGTCCTTGGGCAAGACAAAGTTGTGTTCTGAGCTTGTCACACCAGATTTTTTGAGTTGAGATACATTTAGTTTCCGCCGATATATTACTCGTAGAATTCAAAATGCAAAATTTATAAACAGGAGGAAATATTTATCTTTTGTAACCATTTTCCCTAACTTTCCTATCAAGTACAAGAGTAAAGTGGTCTTCAGAAGATTTTAGAGTATACATTTTAAAGAGCATCAATAAAATTATTGATTTATGAATTTTAAGGAAAATCGTTGGAGTGAATTTTGAGAAAATCGGAAAAAAAAATGAAAAAGTACATCAGTAAAGTACTAGTTAGTACTCTTTGGATGATTTTGTTCAAAAGCTTATTTACCCGAGTTCAGGGGTGCCTAACTTAAATATAAAATTTCAACCTCCTAGCTCTTTTCCTTCTTGAGATATTTTGTTCACTGACGCATTTTGCAGATTTTTTGGACTCAAAACATTTAATATATAATCAAATAGGTAGAATAAATGAGCAGGCAGCTAGTTATATTTCAATTTATTAATAAACCAGGTCCGAAGTTACGGTCACATATGGGACCATCTTCAGAGCCAGGTTAATGTCTGAAAATATATCCTCGACAAGTTATATTTCGCATACCTTCAAATTTTATTATTATCATACTATGGACAGAGAGTGAATGATGATCATTCATTTGGTATGATAATAATAAAATTTGAGGCATTAACATGATTAAACTACGTAAAATTGTGTATGCCGAATATAACTTGTCGAGAATTATATATATTTTCAGACATTAACTTGGCCCTAAAGATGGTCCCATATGTGACCGAAACGTCGGCCCTGGTTTATTAATAAATTGAAATATAACTAGCTGCCTGCTCATTCATTCTACCTATTTGATTATCAACACTCAGCTATATACTTCCTTCTAATTTAATATATACAAAATAAAGCAATATAAAATGGATATTAGTTATAGAAATTAAATTGAAAAATAAATTGTTGAGGAAAGAATTCAACAGATGGGGGCGTGGTGAGTGTTCAACAGCTAAGCATTGTGGGTTGCCTATACTTATAGGTGCACCAAATCAGATTTTATTTATTATTACGCTAATCATATTTGAAGTGAAAACTCTAATTCTAAATCTCTGGAACTATAAGGGTTATAGCCATAAAATATTTTATTTTTATTTTATAGAGTGTCATTCAGCGATTATCGGCACCGCAGAAGGCGAAACTACCTGTTTTCCGACTGCTTCTTATTTTTTATTTAAAAAATCCTTTTTTTTTATTTAAAACATTCACACTTTTGAATTAATAACTCCAAAAGTTATAGGAATTTCGGGATGAAAATAATTTTCCTGTAATCCCAAGAAGGTCCTCTTTATGCATAAAAAATTTTATTTCAAAATTCCAACGGGAAGTTGCCTAAATAGAGCGTGACAGACAGACGGACATTATCAAGTTATATATACAGATAGATAGATGCCTTTTTGAAGTTGCTACCTTCACAAACAAAACAGGATTTGTTTTCCCGAGAGGGGGTTTCTGCACTACAAAAAAAGCCATTTAGCCTAGGGTCAACAAACTCCCACTAACTGATGCAACGGTTCCAAAGAGAATCTAAAGTTAAAATTATTAAAGCCATTTGTTAATATACTATACATTATTGAAGAAAAAAAAAGAATTTAAAAAATGACTTTTTTTAAAACTTCTCGCTCACAAGTAAATTATATTCTGCATAGTGTATTTTTTTTTTTTTTTTTAATATTATACCATAAATATTATCCTTCCTTTTTAAAAGGTTGTTTTTTATTTTATTTTTTTTTTTTTTGAGGGTGGCCAATCAAAAGAAAAACATAGACGCACTCTCATCCCCCTCCTCTCAAAGTGTTTTTCTTTTGACTGGTCAACCTCAAAAATGGAAAGTGAACCATAATGAAATTAGGTTGGTATATGGAAAAAAAAAATAGTTTATAAGTGGGCGTATTCAGAGGACGGAATCTTTTTTATTGCGTATAGAATTTTCTTGAAACGAAAATTAAACATTTAATTATTTATTAGTTCGCCGCCCCCTGGACCCCCCCCCCCCTCTGGCAGCTCTCGCCTTTTCTTAACTATGAGAAGAAAATGATTATTATTATTATTATTATTCCTATGTGCCTGCTTGAGGATTCGTTCACGTTCATAGAATACATAAATATCTCTCTATACAGTGGTTCCCAACCTGGGGGCGATGGCCCCCAAGTGGGCGATTTGGTTTTTCAGGGGGGCAATAAATAAATGAGGGGCGATGAGTAACCATAGGAGGAGAAAAATATTAGTTTACAAAATTTAAAAGAAAAAAAAAAAATCAAAGAGAAAGTAATATCCCATTTAGAAGATGGTCAGGGATAGAAGAGGACAAAAAATTGTCATAAAAATAAAATATTCTGAAGAATCCAATTCCAATCTAGAATCGAAACGTCACTTTTGTTTCCAGATCCATTTTGAAATTTTTTTCATAAAAATAAAATTATTAGATTTTTTAAAGATTTGGGTGGAGATAAATATTATAAATCTTGTCTACTAATCCTAGCTAGGGTCAGAAGTATTTTTCAAAATAAATTTTTGCCATTAATTGTAGTTT
>JAKCPI010023780.1:0-13041 GCA_023213315.1 Euborellia annulipes | reverse complement strand
AATGAAAATTAATCAATTTGGACAAAGAATTGCATTGGATTAATTGTTTTTTTTTCTTATATAACATGTAATTGTGTTTAAATATTCTGAATCTAGACGTTCCCCCGAGTAAAAGGATATGTCACACTTATATTTTTGTGAAAAATATTATTCCAAGTTGCACTTGGAGCATCTCTCTAATTGCACATATACGTAGTAAGTGAAATAAACAGATAATTAAAATTTAATTTGAATTATTATTAAATAATAAATTTGCCTCCGGGCTTGGTGTAGGGGTTAGCGTGCTAACCTCGTATACCAAACGTCGCGGGTTCGGACCCCAGGCACTCCGATGATTTTATTTAAGCCATTTGGATACCAAATGACTTAAATATAAATGCCTGGACCCACAATAGATATTATAAATAATAACGGTTATCGTCAAAGTCTTAAATGGCCTAAGTTGCCAAAAGACTGTGTGAGTGTGAATGAGAAAAAAGTGTGAGTGTTTTTTTTTTGTTAAAATAATAATAATAATAATAAATTAAAAAGAATTATAGATTAAAAAATATTCTTTAAATCTCTGAATTATTTTTTAATACTAAAAAATAAATCTGGAATGAACACCATGTAACCATTCTAAAAAAAAAACTCTTATAAGTTGAATACAACTCGAGTTCAAATCCACCTCATGGCAATAAATTATCCAACTCTATTTGAGATGCCTCCTCCTGAGAAAGGAAACGGGAACCCACCTCAGTATCATTCCCATGAGAGTTACTCTTCAGAGTAGCCACAACGTGTCAAGGCTGAGACTAATGACTGAGAAGAAGAATAATAAGAGAAACTGATTGATACTAACTATACTAGGGTCCGACTGAAACAAGATTTTCAGCCGAAACCGAATTTCGGCCTCAATCTTAGTTTCGGCCGAAACTGAAACCGAAACTTGTATTTCCTATAAAAAAATTCATATCATTTTACCATTTTTTTTTTTCGCCCTGCGAAAATTTTTTTCCCCTCCTGTGAAATTCATTTTACCTTTTCTTTAGGGAGACTCAATTTTTTCCGCACCTTTTCTGCTTTTGTAAATCATTTGACCCTTTTTTTTTTGTTGCATGCCCATCTTTTCAGACTCAGGTTTCGGCTGCTTTTTGGCCGAAACCGAAACTACGGCCAAAACCGAATATTCGGTCGGTTCCTATAATTTATAGAAATAAGGACAAAGAATCGCATGGAATAATTTTTTTTTTTTTTTTACATAACATATAATTGTGTTTAAATATTCTGAATCTAGACGCTCCCCCGAGTAAAAGGATATGTCACACTTATATTTTTGTGAAAAATATTATTCCAAGTTGCACTTGGAGCATCTCTCTAATTGCACATATACGTACGTAAGTGAAATTAAAATAATTTCTAGGAAATTATTATTTTTTTTTATTAATAATTAATAAATTTAAAAGGATTATAGATAAAAAAAAATCTCTTAATTATTTCTTAATATCATAATTAAAAAAATAAATCTGGAGTCAACACTCTTTAACCGTTCTAAAAAAAAAAAAAAAAAAAAAAACGTGATTACCTCAAAAACTATTAAACATACTAAGAATAATTTAGTATATGTTTTATTATAATATGACAAAAAAATAAAAAAAATCTGGTGTGCCAAGCATAAACCCAACCTTGACTGTCGCACAGCACACAACTTTCTCTGTTGTGCTCTGTGCTTGACACACCAGATTTTTTTTTATTTTTTGTCATATTTTAATAAAACATTTTTTCCGACACTACGCTACATTTAAATAAACATGGAAAAATATTTATATTTTATTACCATGGCAACCATTTCTCCTATCTTTTTCCTATTAAGTGCTTCAAACAATTTTGAGAGCAAAATGAGAAAATACATTTTAAAGAGCATCTAAAAAATAATTGATTTATGAATTTTAATCAAAATCCTTAAAGCAAATTTTGAGAAAATTTTGAAAAAGTACTCCAGTAAAGTACTAGTACTCTTTGGCTGATTTTGTTCAAAAGCTTATTTTCACGTCGCAGGGTGGTACCTAACTTAAATATAAAATTTCAACACCCTAGAGATATTTTGTTCACAGACACAGCTACACAGAACGAGAGCAGAGAGGCAAGATTACGCAAAGGCGGGCAGAGCAGCTAGTACTATTTATTATTAAAAAAAAAAAAAAAAAAAGAAATTTGAACTCTTCATTTGCGTGTATTCAATCTAACAAATTTTCTCTTCTCTCTTTAAACTCTCTCTCTCTCTCTTCTGACTCTTGGATCGATTTGTCTTAAACTTTGCAGTTCAAACTTATTTATTTATAGATACCAACAAACAACACCAACAACATTGTATTCATTTTGATTACACGATGAACATTAAAATAAAATCTCTCTACCGTATTTAGTTGAGGTTATAAGAAAACCAACCAAATCGCCTACCTTATATAAATAAGGGGAAAGTATTATGATCGTAAAAAATATATATTCTTTACGTTTCAGGTCATAACAACCCAAGAAATGCAAAAAAAAAAATTCAACAGTATGATGTGCTTTTTTTGCTTATATCTCTTTAATGATTCTTCGAATTAGGATGAGATTTAGCGAATTTGTATTCCTAAGTGGACCTAAGAAGCTATTAAAACTAGAAGAGAATCGGACCGCAGAGAGCGGTAAAAATGATCGGTAAAATTATTATCGCGAACCACGGTTTTCTCAGCTTCCTTTGAACCAAATCATTTAAAATTCAGCTATAATAATTAGTACGATAACCTCTAGGCCTGGAGTAAATTCCATGACAATCGGTTCAGTAGTTCAGAAGTTATTTTTAAAAAAAGAATTGCGTTTTAAGATTTCAAACTTCGTTATTTCAAACAATATAATTACCTAATTAGTTAATTTTAATATTATTTTAATTTAATTTAATTATATAATTAATATATTTAAATCCCACAGGCATTGTTTATTTAATTTTAATTGCATAATAGATAAATTTAGTGGGATTTAGTGAGACTAAAAGCATTTGATGATTGGCCATCAAAGTAAAGGCGTATTATATGTAAAGTGATTAAAACAATTATCCCCTCTTCGCTGTCGGAGTTGTCATTGCGGTGGGCGCGTTCTCATTTCGAAAAAACGAATAAACAAACTCATATATAGAATCTGTCTCCTAGAGAATGAGCGAGTGAGTAATCACCAAACAATTTTGTTGTTTTTTTTTTGTGCAATTTTCTCTTTCTTGCACTTATATGCAAGAAGTTAGTTGCCAAATAAAGAGGGAGTTATTCATTTCTTGTTTTGATTATGTGCTCTCAATTACATCAATGTTCGATCCAAATAAATAAAGTTAAACGAAGAAAAAGATATATTAGTAATATAGATGCTATTTCTATATATATATATATACATTCTACATCTCTTGAATTTACGGCTTTTATTAATTTTACCCCCCCCCCGGCCCGCAATTTTATAATTAAATTAGTAATATTATTAAAAAATTTTTGTTTATGTATCAAAATTAAAAAAAAAAAAATTAATTTAATGATTGTTTTAATAATTTTATAAAATCACAAATAAATAATGAATAAATAGTTTATTTGCATTGTTGACTCATTATTATATCAAATTTATTTAATTATTATTAATTTAATTTTTGTTTTTTAATTTGTGTTTTAAAGCAATAAATTTGAAAAAGAAATAAAAGTTTATATTAAAATTCAGAAATCTTTATAGTGATTATTATTTAAATTTATTGCTGTTAAGAAAAAATAATAAGAATAATAATAATAATAATTATAATAATTAAAGAAATTTAATAATTATAATGAGTTAACAATGTAAATAAATGGGATTTATTTTTTCTTTTTTACTATTTATTTATTTATGAATAAGCCATAATTAAAAATAATTAATATTAATATTCTTTACAAAGTTTTTCATTTAATATACGTATATATATATACACTCTACATCTCTTTGATGCCTAGTTCATATTAAAATATTTGATACTCTTTTGTTTTATTTGGTTACCGAACCGAAACAAAAATTGTTAAAAATGCATTTAGGTGTTATTATATTCTTTTTTTTTCTTTATTTTCAAACTCTAACACCTACATGTTTTTATTTTTAACAAGGAATGTCGAGTAAAGTTTTTTCTGGTTTGCATTATTATTATTTTTTTGGTGCGTTTGCCTCTGAATGTTAAACTAAATTAATAGCTGACAACACACATATGTCGATCTCTCTCTTTTAATCAACCTTTTGTTGTTGTTGTTGTTCAAATTTCTTATATTAAAATCAGTTGAAGCGTTAAGAAGAGGCGTGATTTTGATTTATTAAAAAAAAAGTAATGTAATTCTTTTATCACTTCTTTTAACGTTAAAACCCTTTGATTTCATTCTTTTTTTTTGTGTGTGTGTGTGTGTGTGTGATTGCGTGATTGAAGATAAAGAATATTTAGTTAGATGAAAACGAATAAGAGAAAGAGCTTTGAGAATTAACACAATGATAATATTTATTTATTTATTTCAACAATGGGGAAAAAAAAATTCATTGAAATGGAAATAATATCTATATATATAAAAATGAAATGGGAAAAATGTATGTATGTATGTAAATATGTATGTATATGTTCTATAGAAATCCACAATTTTCAATGAATCCATTTGAAATTAAGCACACATATAGTATATGGCTCTGGGAGTAACGTAGTAATAATTTGAATCTCTTAAATGTTTTGGAAAATTAATTATAATCAAATTTCTTCAATATGGGAACACAAAATTAGCAAGTTGGCTAGGAAATTAGAGAGCGTTCTTTATGCTCTGAGAACCAGCTTCCTACCTGACTATGGGCTGGGGGTGGGGGCTACGCAGCAGTTGAAAAACGAAGAGAGGAAGCAGGCGATTGACCCTTTAAACAGTCATAAACAGACCCTTTTGTGCTGTTCCCAATCGGTACCCTCGCCTCGCTTGAATATAAGATCCTTCCTTAACATCTTAACACTTGCATTGCAACAAGAAATATCCCAAATTGGGAATAAACTTGCTCGCCGAAGGCGAGCAAGGGGTCCAGGGGCGCGCCCCTGGCTAACGAAAGCCCGCCGAAGGCGGGCTTTGCGACTAGTTCACTTTAAATTAGAAAATATCAATTTAGCGATCTGAAATTATTTAAAATTCTTTGATTTTAAGATAAATAAATTACACACCAAGCCCGAGGGCTTCGGCTCAATTTGAAAAAATATTATAAAATGTATTTTAAATAATTATCAATTTTTATTTATTTAAATAATTAAATAACAATTTTTCATTTAAGAGAGATTTAGTTATTTTATTTCTGTGTAAATTATTATTAAAACTAATTGCTTTTAATTTTTCATAAAAAAACATAAATCAAAGAATACATAAATGTTTCCTCATATATTTCCTATCGCAATTTTAAAAATTAATAACTCAAAAAGTTTAAATAAATAAAATTTTTTTTCGAAATTCCAACGGGAAGTTGTCCAAATATAACGTGACAGACGGACATTAGCATTATATGAATTGTTAAGATTTCGAAAAAAATTAATATCCCAACAATACTGTTATTGTTATTATTTGTTGCAATTTTTTTACTCTTAAAAGCACAGGAAATGTCAATTGGTGATAATAAATTGATATTACCACAAAATTTGCAAATTGAATTAATTTTTATTTTGTTTTATTTATTTCTAATTAGCAAAGATAAACTTGATTTGCAGGGGGTATAAGGGGGGGCGGGGGGCGGGCCCCCCGAAATTTCCCAAACACATATACATATATAGGGATATACAGACATCACCAAAAATTTCCGCAGATGAAACTTGATTCCGCAAATTTCCCAAAAATTTTGTGTGAAAAATTTAGTTTCTTAAAAAAATTTCCCAAAAAATTTTTGAGTTCCCCCCGAAAAAATTTCTATCCCCCTGTTTTTTTATATTAACAATGGGGATAAAATTTAATTACAACAATACTGTTAGTTATATATATATATATATATATACATTCTACATCTCTTGGATTTCAGTATACTCTCTTATATAAAATTTGACTAATTAAAAAGATGACAAATTTAACGCAGCTGTTTAAATAATTAATAAAATGGGTGCACCATAATTTTTTTTTTTTTTTTTTTTTTTTTTCCACTTGTCAGTGTGAGTAAACGTAATTTTTATTAGTTAGTCATATTATAAAGAGAGGTTAGGTCTTACATAATGATTTGGAAGTTGTTTGATTTAGATGTGTGTATGGATGGATGGCTCAATGTGTGTTTGATCAATGTGGTCTTTTCGTCTACAGAGAGAGAGAGAGAGGAGAAGCACGTTCTTGGTTGGCCACCACCATCGGCCACCAGCTAGCTACTAAAGGTTCCTTCCAAGGACGTTGGCCGTTTGCAGAAAGAATATCAATATTTGAATCATTAGATTCTAAAATAAAATTAAGAAAAAAATAAATAGGCAACGAAGTTACAAAACTTTCCAGCTCTTAATCGGGCAGTTGTACAGTGGGAAAGTTTTATAACCTAGTTGCTTTTTTTTTATTCTAGTGGAAATTAAAACCCGCAACTCAGAAATATAATAAATTGCAAATTGTTATAGTATAATTACATTTTCTATGGGAATATATAGATAGGTATTTATAAAATATATAAAACAAAATAATATCTTTTTTCGGCATCGTAGACTATTTAGATCCCGAGGGCCTTTTTTTTTCTTCTTTTGATAAGCAATTGGTATATATACACTATTAAAAAACTTCCAGAAAACTTCCTATACAAGTATAGGAACTCTGTTTCATAAACTGTTTATGAATATATATGAGAACGTTCAATTTGTTGCCAACCTAACAAATTTCTTGTATATTTTAAAATTAATTATTTTGGTAAAATTGTTAATTTTAATTTTAATATAGCTATTTAGTTGAATTACTTTATAAAAATTATTTAATTAGTATGACTTGATAAATATTTAAATAGTTTAGAGCGCGAATTTCAATCCAGAATTTAAATAATTTAGATTTGTGAATTAAATTTTAAAAGAATAATTTCAAGTTTCCTTAAAATAATTATAAAATAATATTAATAAAAATTCCTTGAGGTAGTCGAGTTATTTGAGAACGTTTAGACCAGTGATTCTCAACTTGTCGCGGTACACTTTTAAATTTGGCGGCACACAAAGAAAAAGATAACTTTAAAAGTTGGTAATTTGTTCATAAACTTTTATATTAATTTTATTTCATATCCTGGGTATATTAATATTAAATCACCCAAGTATATGAAAAGTAATTGAAAATTCATATTTTTTTTTACAGTGTTTAGATAGATATTTATAAAATACATAATATTATTTTAACAAACACAATGATAATTTTTTTTTAACTTAAGTGCAGGGTGTATATATCTCTTAATAAATTTAAAAAAAAAAAAATCTGGTGTGACTGATTGCATCAGATTTTTTTGTGTCGACATATGTTTAGTTTCCACCGATATAGATGTATTATTATTTTTTTTTTAAGTCTTTCGGCATATAAGGCCATTTAGACCCCATCCCTATTTATTTCAAATGATTTGTAGTCAAATCAAATGAAATAAATTTTTCTCGTTTGGAACGGGAAGCGAACCCGGATTCACGGCGCCAGAAGCTAGTAGTATCTTCTCTCTGAATAGATGTATTAAAATTCAAGATGTAAATTTTTTTTTAAATATTATTATTCCCTCAGCCAGCGGCCATCGGGGTTCACCAATATTAAACAGGTTAAAAAGAAAATACAAGTAGCAAAAACCTTAATAAAAAAATCTGGTGTGACTGGCGCACAGCACACAACTTTCTCTTACCTTCGGTAATCGAAAGTTGTGTACTGTGCTTGTCACACCAGATTTTTTGTGTCGACATGTATTTAGTTTCCGACAGTAGGGTACAATTGAATTCAAGATGTAAAATTTATAAGTATGGCAAAATATTTATATTTTGTTACCATGGCAACCATTTCTCCTATCTTTTCTATGGAGTACAAGAGTAAAGTGGTCTTCAGAAGATTTCAATCACAAAATAAGAATAAACATTTTAAAGAGAATCTAAAAAATAATTGATTTTTGAATTTTAAAAAAAATCGTTGGAGCAAATTTTGTGAAAATCGAAAAAAACTGAAAAAGTGCATCAGTAAAGTACTAGTACTCTTTGGTCAATTTTGTTCAAAAGCTTCGTGTCACGTCCCATGGGGGTGCCTAACTTAAATATAAAATTTCAACCTCCTAGCTCTTTTCGTTCTTGAGATATTTTGTTCACAGACACACACACACACACACCCACCCACCCACCCACAGACAGACCATGTCGCGAAAACCACTTTTTTGGATTCAGGGGACCTCAAAACGTGTATATCCATCAAAATCTCGACATCGAATTTTTGACATGAATCCAATACTTTCTCTCTCTATATATATTAACATATATATAGAGGTAAGAGAAAGTAACAAAACAGATAGAAAACACATTAATAAAATATCATAAATAGCAAAAACATTAATACTGTAACATTGATAGCAAAAAAAAGATAAAATTTATAAAGGCGTTTAATTGAAAATTTTCAGAAAATTTTTCGATTAAGAGTATGAAAATCGCGTTTTTACAAAAGTATTAAAATCAAATAGGGTAAAGTATACAGTGGTTGGCCCCCATACAGTGATTGGCCCCTACGGCTTTAAACTTATAAAATAAGAAATATAATGGATAAATGAGTTTTGAAAAAACTTGTAAATAACATGGAATTTATGCTTGTTCTGATAGCAACATCATTTTGAGTTTTATAAAACTCTTTTAGCTGAAAAAATAAACTTTGTCTGAGAAGTCATCTTTCTAAGAGAAAAATAAAAAAAATGGTAAGAACACTATGCCCAAATAATAAGCTTTATAAGTCCAAATGACCGATTATTTTAATTTTAAAATTAATAAAACACTTAATTATTAAGTTTTTAAAGATTTTGGTAGGGTACAATAACGTCTTGGAAATTTTTAAGGCCTAAATGCCTGGGGCCAATAACTGTGACCCAAATCATAAGGAGATATAGTGATTGGCCCGGGGGGCCAATCACTGTAAATACACTGTAGTGAAAGTTGACTGTTTTTACTGTTGCTTATGTCTCTTGGGAATGACATATTAAAATCTTGGTTAGAAAAAATGACACCTTACAGTTGTTGGCCCCCGGGCCAATAACTATGGGGGCCAATCACTGTATTGTAACGAATATTTTAAAATTTGAATGAGAATAGTTTATTCGTAATTTTAATTTGCCACAAATGAACATGCAGAGTTGGTTCCCGGAAAAATCCTTGATATCAATGAAAATGAAGCAGCCGTGTCATTATTGACCAAATGTGGGCGTTTATGGAAATGGCCCGAGAGGTCAGACATTTTAAATTATAGATGAGATTTAGTTGTTGGCAAGGGCGGATACAAGGGGGGGGGGGGTAAAGGGAGTAATTACCCCCCCCCCGAGATTCGAAAAAGTACCTTTTTTTCGCAAAAAAATTCATTTATAATGTAAAATTTTTAAAATTAATACTTAAAAATTTGATGTGTATTTATATTCTGGCAAACAAGTACAGAATGCGCCTTTAAATTACCGAAATTAAAAAAAAATAGTGTAGCACACTATTTTTCTTAATTTCGGTAATTTAAGGGCGCATTCTGTACTTGTTTGCCAGAATATAAATGCAAAACAAATTTTTAAGTAATAATTTTTAAAATTTTACATTGAAAATAAATATTTTTTCGAAAAAAAAAAGTATTTTTTTTCAAGTCTCAGGGGGGATAATTACCTCCTTTACCCCCCTTGTATCCGCCCTTGCTCCCTGGGAAGTTTGGGGTTTTATTTTCTCAAACGATTTTGATTAAAATTCAAAAATCAATTATTTTATTTGATGCTGCTAACAAAATATAAATATTTTCCCATGTTTATAAATTTGACATCTTGAATTTTAATATATTGGAGGAAATTAAATATATATCGACACAAAAAATCTGGTATGACAAGCACAGAACACAACTTTCGGTTATGAAAGTTAAGAGAAAGTTGAGTGCTGTGCGACCAGTCACACCAGATTTTTTATTATCTAGGGGTATTTTTTATCATATTTCCCTTCTAAAAGTATGTTTAAAATGTTTTAGGATGCTAGCTAATCAAAATGTGCTTGTGGCGAGGGGGGGCCAATGACTGTAGAAAGAAAAACCAATAACTGTATCAGGGGGCCAATAACTATGTTTTTGAAACTCTTTTGGTTTTTGTGTCTCTAAAAAAAAAACGGCTAGAAAATATTCAATTTTCAGTATCGCGTCAGAATAACTGTAGTTTTAGGATTCCTATAAAAAATGTTCAGGCTGATTGCTTTGTTGGTCTAGAAGAAATTAAGTAGAAAAGAGATAAAAATGCTTAAGGGGGCCAACCACTGTATACTTTACCCTATATTAGGTAATTAAAATTAACAATTGAATAATTGAGATCTCACAATTATTATTTTATAATTAGATTATATATATTAAATTTCAACTTTCATATGGATAGATATGAATAAAGACCGGAAAAAAAATATGGGAAAAAGCAAAAAAAATCTTGAATAAAAAGTTGTTCAATAAGCATAAAATTAAAAAATCTGGTGTGACTGGCGCACAGCACACAACTTTCTCTTACCTTCGGTAATCGAAAGTTGTGTTCTGTGCTTGTCACACCAGATTTTTCGTGTCGACATATATTTAGTTTCCGCCAATATATTAGAAATTTAAGATGTCAAAATTATAAACATGGAAAAATATTTATATTTTGTTACCATGGCAACCATTTCTCCTATCTTTCCTATGAAGCACAAGAGTAAAGTGTGCTTCAAACAATTTTGAGGGCAAAACGCGAATATACATTTGAAAGAGCATCTAAAAAATAATTGATTTTTGAATTTTAATCAAAATCGTTAGAGCGAATTTTGAGAAAATCGAAAAAAACTGAAAAAGTACATCAGTAAAGTACTAGTACTCTTTGGCCGATTTTGATTAAAAGCTTATTTTTCCGGTCCCGGGAGGTATTTAACTTAAATATAAAATTTCAACCTCCTAGCTCAATTCCTTCATGCTTAAAATTGAACACACACACACACACACCCCACACCCACCCACACCCACAGACAGACCATGTCGCGAAAACCAGTTTTTGGATTCAGGGGACCTCAAAACGTGAAGATCCATCAAAATCTCGACATCGAATTTTTGACATGAATCCAATACTTTCTCTCTATATATATATTACATATATACATAGGTAAGAGAAAGTAAAAAAAAGCATCTCATAAGCAACGCCGTCTACTCATACATAAAGGGGCTACCTGAATAATTAGATTTCACCTTACTAATTCCTATAATTTAAAAATTTCAGGAAAAATATTTTTCTTGCAAATTAAAATTCAATTTTTACATATAAAATTTTAAAAATTAATACTTAAAAAAGTTTATTTGTATATATCTTCTGGTAATCGAAAGTTGTGAACTGTGCTTGTCACACCAGATTTTTTGTGTTGAGATATATTTAGTTATCGACAGTAGGGTAAAATTGAATTCAAGATGTAAAATTTATAAGTTTGGGAAAATATTTATATTTTGTTACCATAGCAATCATAGGAGAAATTCCTATCTTTCCTATGAAGAACAAGAGTAAAGTGGTCTTCAGAATATTTCAATGGCAAAATGAGAATATACATTTTAAAGAGCATCTAAAAAATAATTGATTTTTGAATTTAAAAAAAAATCGTTGGAGGGAATTTTGAGAAAATCGAAAAAAACTGAAAAGTACATCAGTAAAGTACTAGTACTCTTTGGCCGATTTTGTTCAAAAGCTTCGTGTCACGTCCCATGGGGGTGCCTAACTTAAATATAAAATTTCAACCTCCTAGGTCTTTTCGTTCTTGAGATATCTTGTTCACAGACACACAGACAGACAGACACACACACACACAGACAGACCATGTCGCGAAAACCACTTTTTTGGATTCAGGGGACCTCAAAACGTGAAGATCCATCAAAATCTCGACATCGAATTTTTGACATGAATCCAATACTTTCTCTCTCTATATATATATTACATATATACATAGGTAAGAGAAAGTAAAAAAGAATAAAAACTCAAAAAAAGCATAAAAAATGCAATCTCGATACACTTAGTTTTTTGTAATTCGTGTAGAAATTAAATATCTAATGGATGCTTATAAAATTCAGCAATAAGCATTTTGCTTGGAAATCCGGTCTTTAGAGATGAAATATAAATGTCGTAGCGTAGTAAAGAAACCTGGTATAGGTAGCCGGTGACGTCACGGCTTTTGTCGTCACGGCTTGTAACACGACATTGGGGGAAAAATTTGAGGCCATCAACTAAAAGTTTCATTTTAAAAGTACATCAGTAAAGTGAACTAGTACTCGGACCTGAGCCCTTTGACGGGGGTGAAATCCCTATGGCTACAGGGCGTTTATTTATTATTTATTTAAATCCATTCTATTACTTAAAATTCGTTCTATTGTTTAGTAAAATTAAAACCCCCTCTCTCTCGTCTTTCTTTCCTTTTTATTTAAAGAGGAATTTCTTCTCCTAAGTTAGAATAGATGCCTTGGAGCAGTACAATTTTTAACAAGTGTTTAACAAATCCCACCCCCACTAGATAGAGGTACTCTTTTATGTCAAAGGCAATCACGTCCTCCTTTTGTCTTCGCCTAACAAGAACCTCTTTCTTAATAAATTCCCTTTAGATTGTTATATTCAGAGAAACGACTTTATTACCTCAAACATCTAATTTACCATCTCTCTCTCTCTGTCTTTTACCTTTCACGGCTGTCTTTAATATTTTATCCGTTAAATTGAATTATGTGAATCTAAAAGAGCGAGAGAGAGAGAAAAATCAATTTCACATATGGATTTTAGAGCAGAGATTAAATCTGGCGTGACTAAACGCACAGAACACAACTTTCTTTTGTCTTTGGTTGTCACACCAAATTT
>JAKCPI010023778.1:0-48533 GCA_023213315.1 Euborellia annulipes | reverse complement strand
AAAATATCTTTTGGTCAATTTGGGAAATACCTAAGTTATTTATAAGTAAATTTTAAGAAAAAAATGTTTTCTCTTCTCCAAGAAAAGTTGAAATGACGCCATTATACATAGTCAATTCCGATAAATGTTAATATTTCGGTGCAGGCTATAATATATCTAAACTGAATTTAGTCTTCTATGATTGAAAGGTACACATCCGTGATATACCCGGTATATTAATATTTGTTTGGGTTAAATTTTCAAAGTCGCCTCTTTCTATACAATTAAATTTGTATTATTATTTTAAAATTCCAACCCGAGGTGCTTTGTGCCCCACACTCCTACAACTCATTCGGCCTCTGGTCATAGCCACCTACCAACATTGAATTTACAATATTTCCTATCTCCAACTCCTCTTCCTTGATAATGAACTAATCTCTAATTCTAATTCCACCCAGTTCCTTTTTTCCTAAACTCTTCTATACGGTACTAGGGATGTCCTAATTTGAAGAGGGACTGCACCTTCTCACCACCGACTCCTGTGCGAAAAATGCATAGGTCGTGATTTCAAAGAAACTCCTAACAATTATTATTATTATTTGAAATTCCCTACCGACCGTAGCCATCTACCGGTTCCGCGTGAAGTTACATTATCAATTCCTCCTCCTGCGTTCATTTCTAGCTAATGAACTAATCCTTATATCTACAGTAGTTCCGTTTAAACCTCTTCTATGCTAGGGAGGATGTCTTACTTTGAGGAAGGGCATTCTCAGTCAGCACCGACTCCTTTTAAAAAAATTAAAAAAAATGCATCATCTTCCATAGGTCGTGATGTCACAACTAACTCCCAACAATTAAATAAATTCTTTAATTTCTAATTATAAAATTTCTATTCAATTTACCAAGTGAATATATTGGTCAAATATAATACTAATAACAATACAAATACAAAAGCCTTTTATATTTTTTCTATTAAGTTTATTTCTATAAAAGGCTCGTCACAAATAACAAACAACCGAAGGGAAATTTGCATTTAAATAACTATTTATTTATTCGATAGGTGAGTTAAGAAGGAAATAATAATAATAATAATAATAATAATAATAAAACAAAGAGAAAATAATTCATATTTGAAAGGAAATTTGAATAAATATCTAAACCCAAATTTAATGTGATCTATTTATTAATAAAAATTTGCCTCTGACTTGTTAATGATAATCTACGCTATAAATTTTTCGATTAAATAAATCATTTGGATTTTCTAAGTAAATAAAAAATCAAAAACCAATATAAAATGTATGATCCTGATGACATTGACATGTCGTCGTTGTTGAATTCATTTCTGCCTCATCAACTCATTCATTCAATGACGCATGAGGCACTGACAAATGACGACCGATACGTTCTCACCTCGTTTATTAAAATAGATACTTTGATTTTTTTCCTCTTCTCAGCTGCTGAGGCCATTCAGGTCGGGGACGTTCCACACGCTGTTTTCTCGGGGCTTTAGCATTGTTCCACAACAACGATCTTGGTGGATGTTTCTCTGAAGTTATTTTTACTTTCTCTTACTTAATATTAGAGAGAAAGTATTGGATTTATATCAAAAATTTGATGTCGAGATCTTGATGGAAATATACATTTTGAGACCAGATTTTAAAAAAAAGAAAATATTATTTTTTAAATAATTGCTTCAAATGAATAATCCTTTTGTTTTCACACACAAACACACGACATTCTCACTTAAACGAATATGTATAGATTAACTTTTCTACATGGTTTTATTCTTGTTGTTACAGGTTGAGAGCGGATCCGAACCTGGTTTTCCTTTGTGCTTCATTCAGTAGGACTGAGAAAGCCGTTCTTGTTAGACGTGCTCCGAGCGCTGATCGGGTTTAAATACAGAAATTCTTCATTTTGTAAGTAACTATTGAAATTTTGACATAATTTTTTAATCCAATATATGCTGACATATGTCTTTGACAAATTCAAAGTGTTAATTGTTAAAAACATGGTGTAATGATTGATTCATTAAACTCACAGAAAGTATTTTAATCTTAAACATTTTGAGATTAATATAATAGATGGATATTGGTTATGTTTAGAACATTTTTTATTAAAAATATCTATTTTAATTTTTTTATTACCTTCTATTTGACATCATTTTTGTTTTTTAATAGACCTATACATGAATTTTAAAATTCGATTATACACACTTCTTATTTTATCTTATCTTATAGCCTACTATTAAACGAACAATGTACGTTTGTTTATGTATAAGCACATCAGTTCTCGAAAACGGCTCTAACAATTTTTTTCAAATTTTACATATTCACTATTTCTGATCCCAATATGAAATTGTACTAGATCTCGGGTTTGGTAAAATTTGGATACTTTACTGGTGTACTTTTTTAGTTTTTTTCTAATTTTCTCGAAATTTTCTTTAACAATTTTTTAAATATTTCAAATTTACGCTATACAAAACAAATTACTTTTGATTTCGTCTTTGGAAAACCTCGAGTACTAGTACTTTAAGAATGTACTTTTTTATTTTTTTTTCTAATTTTCTCCCTTTAACAATTTCTTTTCAAATTTAAATACATGTATTTATTATTTGCGATATGCAATACAAACTACGTTTGACTTCATCTTTGGAAAACCTCGAATGCTAGTACTTTACTGATTTATTTTTTTAAGTTTTTTTCCAATTTTACAAAAAAAAAAAAAATAAAACAACTGAGCTCCAGCTCGGTCGACCCGGAACTTTATTATTGTTTTATTAACTTTTTTGACTGAAAAGTGAAAAACTATTTGCTTAATCGGTTAACGATTAAAGTATTACTTTTCCTAACACTAGTTACAAGCAACTTGTATCAAGAGAATTAAAGAACCATGGATGATTTTAAACAGTGTTTTTTCAAGGAACCCAGTTTCTTTTGTTGAGGCAAACAAAAAGTTCTGAACCAAAGACTAGCATAAAGTGGAAATTAAGATTTCCTAATTTAATTAAATAATTATTTTAAAACTTGGTGTTTTTTCCCTAGCAATGTTTGTTGACTCGTGGCTAGATTCCCCTAAGGGTTAATTAATATTAATTAAAATATCTATTAGATTAAACATCATAATCTACCACAAATAGATTTTCATCTCTCTTCAATTTGCTATTTTAATCATTAAAATCATCACTGATGAAATTTCATTTTAATTCCGAACTATTATATTATATATTTTATAACAAATTTAAAAAAAAAATTAATTATTTTGCATAAAAAAGCAAATTCCCCCTTCCCCTTGATAACTATATTATGTTTACAAATTCAGTTTATAATCAAATAGATTCGACAGGGAAATAGAATTATTCCCTCTCTCTCTCTATCTCTGTTTATGTCATATGCATTCTAGGTAGAGAGAGAGGAAATTGAAATAAAATTCTCATCCTCAGGGTAACGTCGACTGAAGGCAAATAAGGAGAGGAAATAATAATATACACACATGTATTTCAATGAAATTTAATATACGTTATTTCCCTTTGAGTGAAATTTTATAAACAACAAATTCGGAAATTAAAAAAAAAAGAAAATTGAAAAATATGTTTTTGAGATATTTTTCGGAGAAAAGCTGGGGGGGGGGAGGGGTCAAAATATGAAGGAATTAGGTTCGCTTTAAAACAAAGTTGAAACGTAACGTTATTTATTATTTAGAAACCATTTTAAACCCAAATGATTTAATAAATTTATGTAGTACAATCTTATAAACATTGAGGTATTTCAAAATTAAGAAATTTTATTATTTTTATAGACTAGTGTTCTATAATTTCTCTTCTCAAAATAAGACTTCCTCTTTAAAATAAATAAAATGAACAGAGTGGAACTATAAATGGACCCTGTTACGCATTAGTGTGTCAAGGGCAAGCTACCGTGATTTGAGAAAATTAACATTAATGTTTTTTGTTTTGATTAGATTATATATAATTTTTTTTTGTCAATTTTGCAAGTAACATTTAATATAAATTTTTTTAGGACATATTTCATATAAAATACTCTCAATTATAGCAATATTCCGTGCTTAACTCAATTTTTAATTTTTTGGCGCCTGACACACTAATGCATAACAGGGTCCATATAATGCATACCTGGCCTATTTATCTCCTGAAAAAATCTGTTATGAAACTTTATTTTCTTAAATTACCCCTTTTTTCCGGATTAACCGGTTTAGCAAGGCAGTTTTCCAAACTGTGAGGCGCGCCTGCCTAGGGAGCCGCTGACTAGTTTAAGGGGAGGCGCGAATATTAGCCATAGCGAGCAATTTTTCAAATGATTAGTTTTATAAATAAGAATAAATAAAAAAATATTTCTTTTTATAAATATTTATTTTTTAACAATTTTGGTTTTTTTTATTATTTTATAAAATGGGGGGGGGGAGGCGTCATACGATTAAATATTTTTTAAGGGAGGCGTTGTAACATAAAGTTTGGAAACCACTGCTCTATTGTATTAAAAATTTACATTTTGAGCCTCTCATTTTCGAAATTTTATTCCTATTTTAAGGAGTTTCTCTGATTCTAGTAGTCACTTTGTTAAAAATTTATTTTTTCTCCCCTGGCTCACTTTTTACTTTCTCGTATAGAGGAAGTATTGTAATCGTAAAAAAATTCGACTTCGAGATTTTGATGTTTCTCCACGTTTTAGACCTCCCTGAGTCCAAAAATACCATTTTGGGCATTATGTCTGTGTGTGTGTGTGAACCCGATTGCTTAAAAACCAAAGCAGCTAGATGGATGAAATTTGGTATATGCTCCCTTTCACTAAAATTGTAGATTTCTATCAACTTTTGGAGTAAATACGTCACTTGGAAGTAGTACTTTACCTAATAAGTTTTTTCAGAAATTTTGAAATTTTCAATTTCTTTGTTATATTATGATAAAATACTCAATTTTAAAAAGTTTTTATTCTTTGACATTTTTCCGAAAACTGAATAGTTTTTGAAATAATCACAGAAGAAAACGACATTTTTCGTAAATTTTGGAAAGAAAAATCAAAAAAAAATCATACAGGTGTCATTAAAAAACATATAAATATAAACAAATGCATTTGTGACACACACCCAGACATAATTCCAAAAGAATATACGAGAAAGTCTCGGGGAAGTCATTCCCCATATTTGTTACCTCATTTTGCAAATTCGATTTGAAATTTCTCTCAGATTATCACCTTTAAATAATTTTACTATTTAGACAATTCACTTTTAAATTTAATTAAAAACACCGAGCCCGATTTGGAATATTAAAATCTGATAAATAAAAATTTGTGCCACACTCATTCATGCCTTTGTGGAATATTTACTTTTTTATTTTAAATAATTAAATTTAAATGGTTAATTCCAAATAATCCATTTTTAATATCAAATATTTGAGAATCATTTTAATAAATTATATTTCAAAAAAAAAATAAATAAATAAATCTATTCCTAACCCTTTATTGTTATGATATAGTAATAATAATAATTGGCGCTATTAAAGCCATTCTGAATAGATCATTCTAAATCAATTTCAAATGCGATCAAACTAGATTATATTTTCAATAATTGAGTAGAAATTGAATAGACCTAATAGAAACGGTAATATACAGTACAGGGCGAGCAGATACGATAGATAGATAGACAAACAGATGAAATGGCGTTGGCAGCGCAATTATGAATCATTTCATCATGCTTTAATGGCTTCATACTATAGTACGAAGATAAACACACTCTCTGACATAGAGAGAGAGAATGACAGACAAATGACGGTCGGAGTTAATTTATCGCAGTCGGAAGTCAACAAGGGAAAGTAAAGAAGGGGGTTGCTTTTTTTTTTTTTTTTCTTTTTATAACGCAAAGATGTCAACTTATTTATATATTTCCTATCCTTCTAATCGTTTAAACAGACCTACTGATCACGATCTCTTTCATCCCCTTTGTCGTTTATTCTTTTTAAGGATTATAATAAAAATAGAGGATTTTTTTTTTTACTATAAATATCACAACCAGCTGTTCATAGTTCATTTTTTACTTTCTCTTACCCTATATATGAAACATATAGAGAGAAAGTATTGGATTCATGTCAAAAATTGGATGTCGAGATTTTGATGGATCGTCACGTTTTAAGGTCCCCTGAATCCAAAAAAGTGGTTTTCGCGACATGGTCTGTCTGTGTGTCTGTGAACAAAATATCTCAGAACTAAAAGAGGTACGAGGTTGAAATTTTATATTTAAGTTAGGCACCCCCCCAAGGGGTGAAAATAAGCTTTTGAACAAAATCGCCCAAAAAGCACTAGTACTTTACTGATGTACTTTTTCGGTTTTTTGCGATTTTCTCAAAATTCGCTGCAACAATTTTTTTTTTAAATTCATAAATGAACTATTTTTTAGATGCTCTTTCAAAAGTATATCAGTGAAATTTTTTGTGGAAATTGTTTGAAGTACACTTTACTGATGTGGAACCATTCGTAGCTCAGAGCCATCTATGAATCATCTCCTGGTCAAGTTTGGAACTAAAGTGCTAAGAGCAACAAAATATATCTCGACACTAAAAATCTGGTGTGACAGCACGGTGCACAAATTTCTCTTACCGAAGGGTAAGAGAAAGTTGTGTGCTGTGCGCCAGTCACACCAGATTTTTTCTCATGATTAATTTTTCAATAATATAAATTAATATTTTAATCTTTTTCGCCTAAATTAGTCCTGCTTCCCTTGAGGAAAGTTTTTGATTGAAATTCATATAATTTAAATTATCATTGTAATTTAAATATTGATATATTCTTCAAAATTGTGGCTTACTCCAATTTCTTTTAATTTTACGCTATGTATTGCTATTGATAAATATTACACCATTAGTGGGTGGATAGATTCCATGGGCGTAGCCAGGGGGAGGCAGGGGGGCCACTGCCCTCCCCTGGCTTGTCCTAAAAATTAAAAAAAAACAAACAAACAAATATATATTTTTCCCATTGGGAATTTTTTTTAACGCCACAATCCATTACATTAATTTAATTTTTTTTTTATCTAAATAAATAATTAATAATCTATGTATATATTAATTGCAAATCCCCCCCCCTCTCGGCCTAACAAGGCGTCCCCCCCCCCTAACAAGATGTCTGGCTACGCTAGATTCGGTAATTTCATTTTAGTTAAATAGGTTGAAAACCAAAAAATAAAGTTATTTTAATTATTTAGGGGTTGATTAGATTATGTTAGCAGTGAAAATATTTAAAGAAGGCTATGGATATTTTAAATCGTCTGTTAATATTTTATTCTCTCTATAAATTATATTAGATTATAGTAATAAGTGTTTTTTTTTTTTTTTTATCTTTTAATAAAAAGAGAGTTCTTATTTTGATTCTTTTTCAATAGAGTCCATCCAGGCAAACTATTAGTTTAGTTGAGTGCAAAGCAAGACAGCAGTCGTTATTTCTTTTCTATTAGTGTAAATTGAACAATAATTTAACACACCCCGATATTGGCACACACCCTTCATCTTAATATCAAAAGTGAATATTTATTTTAATTAAAAAAAATAATAATAAATAATTAAATAAAATGATAAAGTATTATTTATATGCAAAAAAATATTTTCGACTATTTAATTATGTTTGTTTGGGAATCGAGCTCAGGATCTCCAATCTTTCTGGTAGGGTGGAGATTCGATTCCCGGGGGCCATGGGGCATTTGGCCGTCCAATAAATAAATATACAAATTCCATGACTTGTCTGCCAAGACCGAATCAAGGTATTTAAAAACATACAGTATATTTCGAAAATTATTTACCTATTTTATGTCCACAAGAGTAAGAGAAAAGTGGAGAGAGAGATTTGATAAAAAAAAATTACTACTTTATTTAATTTTTTTCTTTCCTTTTACTCATAAATTTTATTTCATTCAACATATTTACTTATTATTTATTTACACTGAGGTGAATTAAGAGTTGAAAAAAAAAAAATTTCTGTTTAATTAAAAATTAAAACAAATATTAATTTCATAATTATATTTTTGGGTTAAAGGGTAAACTTCTTTTGAAGGGGATGTGGCAAAAGGCTTAAACTTTCTCTCCCACACATCCCCTAAATATACAACCAAAGAAATCAGATTTTTTTTTACTAAAAAAAAATATATAATAATATATTAAAAAAAATTGCTTTTATTTAAATTTTTTTGTTTTTTTTTTTTAAACACTTAAACACACACTTTTTTCCCACTTACACTCACACTCACACTCTTTTTGGCAACTTAGGCCATATAAGACTTTGACGACAACCGTTATTATGAATATATATATATATATATATATATATATATTTGGGGTCCAGGAATTCTTATTTAGCCATTTGGTATCCAAATGGCTTAAATAAAATCATAGGACTGCCCAGGATCCGAACCCGCGACCCTTGGTATACAAGGCCAGCACGCTAACCCCTACACCAAGCCTGCGGGCTTTTACTTAAATTGAACTAAAAAAATAAAAATAATTTTTTGTTGTTAAAATTGTAAAATATTTGACTTAAAATAAAAGCATGGGACGCTTATTGTTAGGTAGATTAAGGAATTTTGTCTGTTCATAGACCCTCGGAGCGTTCCAAGCTTTTATTATAACTGATAAATTTTCCACAATTTTAAATGTACAGTGAGGGACAATATCAAGTCCCACCCATGCCTTTTCTACTTGTGATTATTTCAAAAAATATTATATATTTTTTAAAAGAAACTTTCATGGTTCAAACCTTCAATAAAGATTTTCATTCTCTTTTATAAAAACAATGAAATAATCACAAGTAGAAAACGCATGGGTAGGACTTAATATTGACCCTCACTGTACCTTAACTCCTTTTTACTTACTCATCAACTATTCCAGCTATAAAATCTGCTATATTCAATAAACTTGAGCTTCTTGACTACGCTACTGCTTTTATTTTTTTCTTTTTTCGTCTTCATTTTCACACCTCTTCTTAAAATCCCTCTTTAATTATACTAATTCAATCAGCGTCTTTTGATTCTTGAATAAAAAGAAAAAACTTTATTCTTTTCGACCACCCTAAAGGTTTCTCACCTGTCGGAATAGATCAAGACGAATTCCCTTTTTTTTTTTTTTTTTCTTTTTGAAGTCAGAAACAATTCATTTTTTTTTTTTTCCTTTTTTTTACTCCCCTCTTTTGTATATCATTTCTAATCATGCTTGTCTCGTTCTCAAGATGGAGATGGATTTCCTTTCTTCTTTTTCCCCTTTCCACATTATTTATTTGCACTCGTATTTTGATTATCCTCGCCTTGGGCTTATCTCACGCTTTGACGATAACCACTAAGTGCTCCTTTTTTTTTAAGAGGTCCTTCTTCCCTCTCTTTTATCCTACATATCTTCGGGCAAATATTTTTAAAGTTCTTATAATTTACAAGAAAAAAAAAGAACATTGATATTAATTTTTTAAGAGAAAAATATAAAAGACATAATTTGAACAATAGCGAGCGACATGAGTTGTGATCATTTTCATCTACATAAAGTCCAAAAATCTATAATACTAAACATCGAAATTTTATTATTTACATTTAGTTATTTTCTTAAATACCTGCTAAAATATAAATGCGAAATTCCAACCCAAAAGACCACAAACTCGTCTATTGTGAAAATTAACAAATTTCATGCTTTCTAAAAGTGACAGATGAAACAAGTCAATTTTTACCTTTAAAAATTATCTAAATAGGCCTATCTCGAGACTCTTAACATTCCGCAAATTTCCTTTTGAGTAAAATGATATGCAAACTTACGAAACATAATTTAGTATATTTTTCATAAAATCTTAATAACGTTATTTTTGCCGAGAATAGCAGGATTTTCTTAATTTTAAATCTTTAAAACAATGTAACGATTGTCTTCTGCTGAAGTATAAGTTCTATTGATTATTTAATTACAGATACTAATTTCGAGAATATTTGTCCTCTTCATCAGTCTGATACAATATACAATGTTTTACATGAAGAAATTATCAATCATCATGTGATTATGTATCAAGTATCATGTAATTTTTCCATGTAAAACATTACATATTGTATCAGACTGATGTAGAGGACAAATGTTCTCGAAATTAGTATCTGTAATTAAATAAATCAATAGAACTTATACTACAGCAGAAGACAAGTTTAATTGTTTTAAACATTTCAAACTTATTTATTTATTTATAAATATAAATAATTTATAAATAAGAAATTATATATAATATTTAAGATATTATATATATCGCGTAGGTAAGCCGCGAAACGGAGATTTATATTAAATAAGTTATATTTTCTATTTTTATAAGGACTGAACAAGAGCTATTGCTATATTTACAGTCCTGGTGTATAGAGCGAATTTTTTTTTAAATATCTTTTATTTAATGCGATTAATCAAAAAAAAAATTAACTTTTTCAAAAATCAAAAAAAGGGCTTGTTGTAGATAATTTGAATAGCTTTAATTAAAAAAAAAATTTGAGGTCCATAGCTTCAAAATTGTGGCCGCTGGAATCTCCCAAAATTAGCACCCCGAGAAGAATCAAATAATCTATAAATTAGATTATTCCTGAGTATATCTCAGGATATTTGAATCTCAACTCGTAGACTGTTGGAATAGCTACAAACCCTTTGATCCGTTGTTCAATTCTCGATTTTGTTTCGTGACTGTAGATTCTGAAATTAAGACGAGAGATCAGACAAAAGGATTAAAATAAATAAATAATTTTTTTTTTCCTCTCGTGAGCTTTAATGTGACAAATTAAATGTCCCGTTGAAGAGAGCGACCTGCCCTTGAAACCTCAGCAGAAAAATAAATAATTAAAATTTATTTAAATAATTTTCGCTTATTCTTTAATATTAAATGAAGAAAGAAAACAAGAAAAAAAAATTCAGCCACTGTAGTTTCTTTATTCAGATCAGCTAACGTTTCGGCCCTAGGTTTGGACACAGCCGACACAGCTCTGGTGTTTTCTAAACCTCGAACCGAAACGCTAGTCGTGGGCTGATCTCAATAAAAGAAACTAAATTGGCTGCATTTTCTTCTTGTTTTTCTTTCTTCAACATCTACTCTACAGCCATACATCCCCCTGTTACAATTTATATTTAAACAGTTTTAATTATATACTGTACTTTATTAATTGTGTAGCATTTAATTTCTATTCGTTTTTTTCCCCTATAATTTGGTCTATTTATTAGAAAGAATCTTTCATGCCAATCATACACTTTTCAAAATTGAATCACCCTAGATCTTATTTCTCGTAATACAGAAGTTGCATGAACAATGTTAAAATGGAAAACCATGTTAAAAAAAATGATATGACATACACTTAAGATGTGTTTAGTTTCTTGTTTTGCATATAATTATCAAATTATAATTTAAATTTGAACACTCCTCGTATCTTGATACGATAGGTTATAATCTACATCTCTAATGAGACCTCCTCTCGTTAACATAAACATAGACATAAAACAAATTAAGTTGTTTTATTAAAAAAAAATAGGTTCGTTTTTTTTAGCTCTTGTTTAGTTTATAATCTTTTTTACCCTAATATAGAATAATAATTAAATTAAACGAGACATTTATTAAAAAATCTGGTGCACAAAACTGTCTCTTACTTTCGATAATAATTGAAAGTCGTGTTTTTGCTTGTCACATCAGATTTTTATATTTTTACATCGGCATATATTTAGAGTGCTGATTTGTATTGTGTGATCTACAAATGAATAAATGTTTACCTGAACAATTTTATTTTCACTTTATGAAAGGGTTTGTATATTTTTTATATTTATACTCTAAATATAGGCCTATCTAAAAATATATACAATAAAATCTGATGTGACAAGCAAGAACACGACTTTCAATTACCGAAAGTAAGAGAGTTTTGTGCTCACTTACACCAGATTTTTAAAGTGAAACTTTTATTTGATCCTCTCAAATTTTTTCGCTCTTCTATCAGCATGTCGCGTTACAGGCCGTTTGACGTGACGTCAAAGGCCGTGACGCTACAAGCCATGACGTCACAAGCCGTGACGACAAAAGGAAAGTTGAAATTTAATATATATGACGAATTATAACAAAATAATTGTGAGATTTAAACTTTCCTTATACCTCAGATAACTATTGTAATTATATATGAAAAAACTCATTTTTTTAATTCGATGATTAAGTGTGTTTTTGTTTACTATATCGATGATTTGCTATTTGACGGATAAATTTACTAGTTGACTAGAACTGAAGCAACCGGCCCTTATATATCAACTGTAATTAATTGGATCTACCAACCCTTATAACATGAGCTCTGATCAAATCCTAATATTTTAGAAAACAATTTTCTCCACAAATTCTATCATTTAGGCAGTTAACTGAATTACTTATAAACATTTTATGTATTTTAGATTTTAATCACCCTATCTATTGATATATCATCAAAGGGCGTAGTGAATTGCCTCAATATATTCCCATTTACAAATTTAGAAGTCCAGTTTTATTTATAGTACGCCTCTAATATTTTGGTCACACCACACTATAAAACGCAACCCTCCTCACTTATAAGACAAAATAGGGCCGTTTTTTCTTCTTAACTAACCTAACCACCCTCTTAGAGTGAATTTCCAAGGGAATTGCAAAGGAGGGTCTCTCCCTTCAACAAAAATGTCGCAAAATGGCTCCTCATTCCGACTTTCTATATATTTCCATCTGTCTATGCTGTTGTGTTTGTCTGTGTGTGTATATTTGGCCAAGGCAAATAGAAAAGCAGATCAGAGTCCCTGGGGAGCTACACATGTGTCTGTCTGTCTGTCTGTAGACAAGTTTCGTGCAACACGTTCGCCCTAATAAATAAAAACTATCCAATATTTGAATAAGTATATTGTACATAAATAAATGTGTTATAAAAAAAATATAGAAACAACAACTGATGTTTATTTTTGTTTAAAAGCCATGGATAGCATTCAAATAAAGGGGATATTTTTTATTTGCGAGTTTGATTTTTTTCTAGAGAGCATGTCTCATAGAGGGAGAAAGTATAATATTAATTATACAAAATTAAACAGAGATGTATTATAATGATGAGATTTTTCCTTAAGCGTATTTAAGGGGATTCAGGAGCGACGTCTAAACGTACTTTAAAAAAACTAGACTATTATAAGGAATTTTTCAATGCGGTTTTTTTTTAAATGAATTAAATTCATAAGAAATCATTGGGACATCGAGCTATAATTTTTTTAATGACTTATTAAAAAATTATCGTAATTAATTTTTTTGTTATCAAACAAATACAAAAAAAAACAATCTGTCCCAATAATCTTTAATTTTTTTTAAATTTAAAAATGAATTTATTGTTATTATTAATCACATATGAATTAAGAAATTTTTAAAATAAGCTTAGATGATTTATTTAAAACCAACTGTCAAATTAGTTCAGCATTCTTGCAATAGATGGCAGGTTAGTCTAACAGCTGATCTCCTTTTGGCCTATATCTGGCCTATATTTATATATTTTTATGCTTTTATAAAAGATACATAATATATAATAACATTTATAAAGTATTTATTGTTAAAAGATCAATGAAAATCAGCCAAATGCATTAAATATTATTAGCTACCATTCTGACAACTCTTGGCAAATTTTTGATTCACTTGATTTTTGGGCATACTTTTTATGACACACGCCATCTTTTTTTTTTTTTTTTAATTCGGTACACTCAACATTTTTTAAAATAAATTTAAACTTAATTATATATTAAAATTTACATAGAAAATAACGCTTTATGAAGGCTTTATTAATGGATAGCTTCGTTCTCAAAGATTTGATAAGTTAATTAGTTAAATTTTGGATAAAAATCTCTATAAAGAAAGAATTCGATTAGTGAAAGGAAGGGTGTTGTTGGTCTAGTTTTTTTTTTTTTATAATATTATTGTCTTCAAATGTATACCGCTCCTTTCCTGTACGGGATTCACGGTTGATATGAAACATTCGAATTAAACTCTCTCCCTCTTTATAATAAAATATTAATAGGTTGCTTTTTGAGGTTGTGGCTGTGATGTGATTAAAATGGAGAAATAAAGATAGCCAAATTGGAATTATCTAGTTTCAATAAAACTCCCAAAATAAGACGTTTCGGCCTAAATATATTTGGCCATCTTCAGTTATTGGGAATTATACACATAGTGCAAGTGCACATGCGATCAAACCAGGATTTGACAATAATAAAATTTATTTGCTTCATACAAAATTATATGACTCCTGTGCCCAAGCTCAGAGATAAATTAAGTTCAGAGATAAAATAAGTTTATTTGGGTACAGGAGGCATATAAGTATTGGATTCAGGTCAAAAATTCGATGTCAATGGATATACACGTTTTGAGGTCTCCTGAATCCAAAAAAGTGGTTTTCGCGACATGATCTGTCTGTGTGTGTGTCTGTGAACAACTCAAGAATGAAAAGAGCTAGGAGCTTCAAATTTTATATTTAAGTTAGACACCTACCTGAGGCGTGAAAATAAGCTTTTCACATCCATAAAGATATTATTTTGTCATATTTTGAAGCTTTTGATCAAAATCGGCCAAAAAGTACTAGGTAATATAAATTGTACTCAAGGTTATTTGTTTCAATTCATTTTATTAACTTTATACGCATTTCGACACTATGTGTGTCGATAATATTATTTATTTATTCCATTTTTCCCCTTACCTCTTTTTGAGGCTTTTGCACAAATACATGTGTTAATCTATTAGTTAGTGTTTACATCATATATTAACATTTAAATTGAATAGTAGGCTGGAATAAGTAGAGTAAAGGGGTTGGAGAATAGTAACCAGCAAATTTATCACTCCACCTGGCATCCTTTTTATTTGGCAGATATTTCGATGCGTAGAACACACATCATCTTCAGTGCCGCGAGGACCACCTACTATATCCTCGCGGCACTGAAGATGATGTGGTCCTACGCATCGAAATATCTGCCAAATAAAAGGACGTCTGATGGAGCGATAAATTTGCTGGTTACTATTCTCCAACCCCTTTATATATTAACATTTTTGAAATTTCAATTTATTTACTTATTTATTTATTTTAAACTCTATATTATTTCATTTTCTTCTTTCTTCCTCTTCTCTTTTCTCCATCTTTTCCCTTCTTCTACTTTGTCTCGTGATCTGTCTTGCCATATTTTTGTCTATTTTGCCCCTTAATATTAATACTATTATTTAAATCTTGTGTCGATGGCAACTGAGATACGTTTCACACGGCGCGCCGTCCTTGTCATTGCTTCACTGTAACGATCTTGTCAACTGTTACTCTCCCTAATTTAAGATGGACCTCAAAGCGGGCTCAGTCACGTCACCTAATGTCGGCGGCCCTGCAAACAATACCGTAATTTAATAAAATTTCTTATTGATTTAAATACTTGATAAAATATCTAATAATGGCGTGATGAGAGTCCATTGATACGGGTGGTCTAAAAGCCGGATGTTATTACTATTATTTATAAATTAATAAAATTTAATTATTTCAAAATCTTTTTGACAGAATCAATTTTATAATAATAAATTAGAAAATGTGTATGCGTGCATGTTTGTATGTGTGTGGTAGAAGTCGTTAATGGAAATTGATTGGTAGAAGAGAGTGAGAGAGAGACGATGTTAAGGGTTCCATCCCATCAGGTTAGGTGACTAATCCTCTACTCCCCACACATTCTCTTGGACTTATTGTCCACCCCCCCCACCCCTAAATCACAATTTACCAACGACATGGGATTGATTTACTTAGGAGTGAGTGGCTCTTGGGTCACCAGGTCACTTCTCTCCCCACTAAACGAACGGACGTCCTATTAGCCATATTGGCATCTCTCTCTCTCTCTCTCTCTTATTGTTTATTGCCATTAATATTCATGGCTTTAGCCAGACAGCCAACCCCCGGTAATGTTTTGATTAGCCGACTTAGAGGTTGCCGTAATTTCGGTAAATTGATATTTCCAACACAACAACAAACGACTCTCTTTCCCTCGCATGGTTATTATTATTAGGTATTATATTATAATAAGATTTCAGACTATGATGAAGGTTAAATGGCATTTTGATACTTCCTTAAGATCAGTAATTAATTTAAAATTTATTTAATTATATAGGCAGCTGCTTTGTCTGTATTATTAAAAAAGATTATTCTTTATTCAGTCTGAAGATAGTTACTGATACCATCCAAAAAGTTAATTTTGAATTTTATTTAATTTTAGTTAATTATTTTTTATTTAAAAATCTGGTGTGACTGGCACATAGCATAGCATACCTTCGGTAATCGAAAGTTCTGTCCTGTGCTTGTCACACCAGATTTTTCGTGTCGACATATATTTAGTGTCCGCCGATAAATTAAAATTCAAGATGTAAAATTTATAAGTATGTGAAAATATTTATATTTTCTTAATATGGCAACCCCTATGAAGTACAAGAGTAAAGTAGTCTTCAGAAGATTTCAATGGCAAAATGAGAATATACATTTTAAAAAACATCTAAAAAATAAATGGTTTATGAATTTTAATCAAAATCGTTAGAGCGAATTTTGAGAAAATCAAAAAAAAAAACTGAAAAAGTACATCAGTAAAGTACTAGTACTTTTTGGTCGATTTTGATTAAACGTTTATTTTCACGCTTCAGGGCGGTGCCTAACTTAAATATAAAATTTCACACATTCCTAGCTCAATTCCTTGATGCTTAAAATTGAACACACACACACACACACACACACACACACACACACACACACACACACAGACAGACCATGTCGTAAAAACCACTTTTTTGGATTCAGGGGACCTCAAAACGTGTATATCCATCAAACTCTCGACATCAAATTTTTGAAATGAATCCAATACTTTCTTTCTCTATATATTAACATATATATAGAGGTAAGAGAAAGTAAAAAGTAACAATAATTTCAAAATATTGATTGGACTGCTAAATTTAACGCTATCTTCTCATGAATCCCAAATATTATTTTTAAAGCTAAATATTTTTCGAGATCTATATATTTGAAGAAGATAATAGTATTCAAAATACCTCGATTCGGACTTAACAAGTCATAGATATATTTAACAAGACTGTGAGTGTTTTTTATTGATGAGGCCAAACATCCCATGGCCCCCGGGAATCGAACCCAGGATCTCCGCCTTTCCGGGGCATGGGCGTGCTATCCATTGCACCAGAAGCACAGCACATCACATTACTTTCCCTTATCTCAAACATGTTCTAAGGCCTCTTTATATAATTATTCTCAGAAACAATTAAGATGAAAAGGAAAACATGATAAAATATTTTCGTCTGATGACCAGCCACAAGGTGTTTAGTAGTTAGGCACGATCAAAGATAAACTCAACCAATTGAATGTGAATATTTCTAATATGATTCTTAAGGTTGTTGTTGTTGTTGTTTTAAATTAAATATTGGCAAATAGAGAGAGATAGAAAAGTAACATCTCTCACGAGAAGAAAGACGTATAGTGTCGTCAGCACTCTTGCTTTGACATTCCTTGCTAGGCCATTGACGCCATTGACATGCACATACGCATTTTAATCACCAATTCCCAATCTCTTTATCTTTCCCACTCTTTCTATTACTGATTTAACAAACTGGACCAGTGTTCATTTAATTATTTTTAGATAAAATTATTACCCTACGCCTGCGGATAGGCAACCGGTTACATTATCATCTTTACATTCGCATAAATAACACCGTATTGCGTCTAGCGACTTGATTTCTTTGATAATCTTGCCTGTATTGGTTGTAGACACGATTGCAACCGAACAAAATTTTATAAATTAATATAGCCACAATCAGTGGCGTATTTAGAAATTTATTTTGATATTTATACCGGGGGTTTGAGGGGTATGGAATACCCCAACAAGAAGGGAGCCCGGGGCCCCCCCCCCCAAAATCTTTTTAAATTTTATGTATCTAAAAGCATTTTTAGACCACCTAAATAATTCTGTAATATTTTAGGAGCAGTTTCATTTTTATTCTTTTCACTTGTGGAATTTCGGGGGTGGGGGAGGGCTGCAGCCCCCCCCCCCCCCCCTAGATACGTCACTGGCATCACTTGGAAGTAGCAGCTTCAAAACTGAATATCAAATTAACTTATGTATTAATATTAATAAATATCTGGCTACAGTGGTGGTTTCAGGATTTTGTTGAGGGTTTGGTTTAGGAAAAAGGGAGAAGCAGTGGCGCATTCAAGGGTGGACCCCTAATGTCTGGCTATAGATTTACACTTGATCTCGATTATCCGGACCTTTGACAGCCTTATTCTTCTCAATTATCAGGACGCTAGAGCCCAACTATTCTATGTATTTATGTTTCAATAACCTTGTAGCATTTTCAAAAAAATCTTTTCCAATCTTCCATATTTTTTTCCGAGTTTTTTACCATTATTATCCGTTTCACAATCCGAATAATTGAATTTTTACTCTATTAATAAATTTTATTCTATTAAACGAGCAATGTACAGTGAGGGACAATATTAAGTCCCACCCATGCGTTTCAACTTGTGACTATTTCATTGTTTTTATAAAAGAAAATGAAAATCTTTATTGGAAATTTTCTAGGTTTGAAACATGAAAGTTTCCATTAAAAATATATATATTTTTTTTAAAAATCATGAAATAATCACCAAGTAGAAAAGCATGGGTGGGACTTAATATTGTTCCTCACTGTACTTTTATTTGTTTGTAAGCACATCAGTTCTCAAAAACGGCTCTAACGATTTTTTTCAAATTTAAAATAACATTATACTATTTCTTAGACCAATATGAAATTGCGCTAGGTCTCATCTTTGGGAAAATTCGAGTACTAGTACTTTACTGATGTACCTTTTTAATTTTTTCCAATTTTATCAAAAGAAAAAACCACCGAGCTCCAGCTCCGTCATCCCGGAACTGTCATATTTATAGGCTATTTATTTTTAGTATTCGAACTTAGTATATACTGTATAATAATTATACCCCTCTCTGACTCATCTTCTCGAAAATTTCAAGAATTTTTTTTCCATTGAATTCATTGCAATTGTCAAGTAGAATAAATAAAATAGAATTGTGAGGTGAATAATTCACCTGTTGTTGGAGGGAGGCAGTGGGAGTTGCACCTTAGCTGCACTCACGTGCCAGTCAGCTTATGTGGTTCCCACACACCTGTCATTAATATTTATACATAGCTAGGGTATATGAACCGTGTTATTCAATGGTGTGTCAAAGACCAAAAAATTCAAAATTGAGTTAAGCATGGAATATTGTTTCAAATGCTTTAATTAATAGTATTTTTTATGAAATATGTCCTAAAAAATTTATTTTTAATGTAAAAGCATAAAATTATTTTTACAATATTTCAATGCAGGATTTTACATTTTTCAATAATGATTTATGTACTTAACATGTTGTTTCGTAATACTTAATTTGAAAAGAACAATTTTTCATTTATGCGTCAAGTGCAAGACATCGTAAACAACTATACGCTTGAGATATATTGTTGCGTTTATGCCCTAAGTATTTTCAATTATGAACACCGGCATCGCTATTGTTTAGAGGTATTTAATATAAACTCAAGAAAATATTAATTTTATTTATTTCAAATTTATATATTCAATACACCATTACTATATTCCATTTGTTGAAATTTAATACAAGTATTTCATAACCTACAAAAATTATAATTCATTTTTTAATTTCTTTTAGCCTAATTCTATAATGTTTTCTATCTTTTTCTATGAACTATATATATATATATTTTCCAATTAACAATAAATTAATATCGTTTGAGTTTTAACCAGTGTGATTTTAACAACCAATAAAAAGTTATTTACCAAATAATATTATATATATTTTTTCCCCTTAAATAAACAAAAATCATTTTTTTTTTTGAAAAATGAGAAAATTTTCTCTGAATTCGTAGACGTCAAAATTTAATTTTTTGATATTATTCCTGATAATGAAAATGAAGATGAGGATGAGGATCAGTGCGATTTCGAAAAGACAACAAAATAAATAATATTAGGTTAGGTTAGGTTGAAGTGGCCGTAATATTAAGTCTATTTCATTATTATAACTTTGATTTACTGTTTCCAAGCTATTTATTCAGAAATTAATTGATGAGAAAATTTTGATATCACTTTGTATTTAATTTTAAAATATTAATACTATTTAAAATTGATGAATGTGATTTTGATAAAAAGTTTCTATGCTACTAGTATTAAATATAAAGAGACTTTGAAGCATTTTTGCAAATATAATTGGACTTAGAGAATTTTTCAATCATGGGTCAATGGACTTTGAAGCATTTTTTACAAATATATATCGCACATAGAGAATTTTGTAAAAATAATTTTTTATATTTTATTTTTTTTCCTCTAAATTAGTCATATTTTTAGAGATAATTTATGAATATCTGCCATAATTACAGTATTTACTTGCACAATTGACAAAAAAAATGATATATAATCTAATAAAAACAATTTAAATCAGAAAAACTTTAATGTTGATTTTCTCAAAACTCGATATTTGGTCTTTGACACACCATTGAATAACAGGGTTCATATATAACCAACAAGAGGGTTAGTGCCAAGGACGTTTGCCCTCTGGGCTCTACTCATTCCTCATTGCAAATCTTTTATCGCCGAATTATTGATGTTTATTAAAATGTCAAGTTATTTAAAATTGCTATTATTTATTTATTGATCTTGACCATGGCTAAGACGTTGAGGATTCTGGTGCTAGATGTTTAGGGTTCGTATTCCGACTCAACATTTATTTTCATTATTAAATTTGTTTAATTTTTTTCCTTTTCCTTATTTATTTCAATAGATTGGTATCTAATTCATTTGAAATATAATGGGTCGGGATGCGAACTCTTCACCTTTGACACCAGAAGCTAATACCTCTGAGCCAAAGGTCAAAGTTAAATTATTGTATATTTATTTGTATTGTGTAAGTTTATTTTTCTCGAAAACTTCTCTAACGATTTTCTTGATATTTGTTATTTCGAATACCAATATTGAATTTCTCGGTAGGCCTCGATTTTCGGATTACCCGACCTTATACTTTACTGATGTACTTTTTCAATTTTTTTTTTTTTTCAATTTTTCGAAATTTGCTCTTTAGCTATTTTGATTAAAATTCATAAATTAATTAATTTTAGATGATGTTTATATATTCTCATATTCCCCCCCCACATTTGAAATTTTTAAAAATTTCATACCATGGTAATCATACTTATACAAAAAAGTACCCACACAGCACAAAATATTGCTGGAATGTTGCAGCAATATTGCCAATCTTGCTTAATGTAACAGGTTGTTGTAAAATTAATTGTTGGCTGTTTTGTTTGTTGCAAAAATAAAGTTTTGTTTTTATTGATGTTTACTAAATAAGCGGTTTACATTTTCTTGTCTTAAATTATATTAATAAGTTCCTGTCATTAAGGCGCTATAAAATGGTGACCCCGACGATGGAAGTTTCCCGCGTCGCTCTCAAAGCACCTCCATTTTGGAAGGAGGATCCTGAATTATGGTTCGCCCAATTAGAAGCTCAGTTCCAAACCGCCAAAATAACTACGGATGAAACTAAATTTTATTATCTTGTCTCAGCCATCGAAAGTGATATTTTATCGCATGCTTCTGATATCGTGTTAAAGCCGCCAGAAATTGAAAAATACAATACCCTTAAGAAGAGGTTGGTAGCACAGTTCGCCGAATCTCAGAGTCGCAAGTTCAAACGCCTCTTACAAGATTTGGATTTAGGTGATAAAAAACCTTCGCATCTATTAAGGGAAATGCGGCAACTATCAGGAGGTAAGGTAGATGAAAATTTTTTAAAATCACTATGGTTGCAAAGGTTACCCACTGCGGTCCAATCCATTCTAATAGTCTCAAAAGAAAATTTAGATTTAGTAGCTGAAATGGCTGATAAAATATTAGAAACGTCAGGAAATGGATTCATTTGTGAGAAGTCATTAGTCATGAACGATCAAAAGTTAGAACCTTTGAATTCCAACATAGAGATACAAAAATTAACATCACAAGTGGGTGACCTTTGTAAAAAGATTGAACAACTTGAAAAAATCTCAGTCGATAAACACAAGTCTTATGGGAATAATTATCCACAGCGATCGCGGGATCGCCCTAGACATCAACACTCAACCACTTTATGCTGGTATCATACCAATTTCGGAAAAAATGCAAATAAATGCTCCCCTCCGTGTAGTTACAGTCGGGCGGGAAACTTTTAAGCCCTACTTTGAGTACGGCAGGCAAGTTGGGCTTAAACAAATGCCGTCTTTTCGTACCTGACAAAGTATCGGGAGCAGAATTTTTAATAGATTCCGGAGCAGATATATCCGTTATCCCTCCAAGATTGTCGGATAAAAAAACAATTCAACCATTAGTAATTTACGCGGCTAATAACACTTCAATCAAAACATATGGCAAACGTATACTGGAGGTAGATTTTGGTTTAGGATGTACATTTAAGTGGTCTTTTATTATAGCCGACGTATCGAAGCCTATCATTGGCGCTGATTTTTTACATCATTTCGCTTTGATAATAGACCTAAGAAATAAGCGTTTATTAGGCGGTCAAACCTCAATATCATCGCTCGGGGATGTGTCAAATTTATTTTCAACAAAATTAATGTCAACGTCAGCCGCGGAGAGTTCATATCATAGACTTATTTCTTCATTCAAAGAATTAACGAGACCCTCGCCGTTTGTAGGGAAATGTAAGCATCCAATAACACATCATATCGTAACAAGCGGACCCCCTATCTCGGCAAAACCTCGTCGTTTATCCCCAGAAAAATTAGAGATAGTGAGAAAGGAATTTGATTTCATGGTGAAACAAGGGATTTGTAGACCCTCTAAAAGTTGTTGGGCTAGCCCTCTACATCTAGTTCAGAAAAGTAACGGGGAATGGAGGCCCTGCGGAGATTATAGAAGGCTTAATTCGATAACGACTCCAGATAAATATCCTGTGCCCAATATACAAGATTTTAATCGTTCCCTTCACGGTAAGAAAATTTTCTCTACCCTCGATTTGGTTAAAGCCTATCATCAGATTCCCATTGAACCTTCGGATGTCCCAAAAACTGCAATAACAACCCCTATCGGACTTTTTGAATTCACGCGGATGACTTTCGGGTTATGCAATGCAGGTCAAACATTTCAACGCTTTATGGATGAAGTTTTGCGAGGTCTTTCTTCTTTTTGTTTTGTGTATATCGACGACATCCTTATAGCGTCTGAGTCCCCAAAGGAGCATTTAGATCACTTAAGACAGGTTTGCGAGCGTCTCGAAAAATTCGGAATAGTAATAAATTTAAAAAAATGTACTCTGGGTAAACGGAGCGTCGAATTTCTAGGTTTTCAAATTAATAGTGATGGGATTCAACCACTTTCCCATAAAGTTAAGACAATCATTGAATTTCCCCAACCTAAAACCATTCAAGATCTACGAAGGTTTTTAGGTATGATCAATTTTTATCGACGGTTTATGCCTAATGCAGCCCGAACTCAAGGTTGTTTGAATGATTTTTTAAAGGGTTCATGCAAAAATGATAAACGCATAGTAAATTGGACGAAGGAAACGTTAAATGCTTTCTCGAAAATTAAACAAGATCTTGCCTCTGCTACTCTTTTAGCACATCCTCAGCCAGATGCCAAGCTTTCCCTTTTCACTGATGCCTCGGGAATTGCCATTGGCGGCGTCGTACAGCAATTAGTCAGGGGACATTGGCAACCATTAGGGTTTTTCTCCCAAAAGTTAGATGAAACGCAACAGAGATATAGTGCCTACGATAGGGAATTACTCGCCATCTATCGCTCTATAAAATATTTTCAACATTTGCTCGAAGGTAGAAAGTTTACCATTTTTACAGACCATAAACCGTTGATTTACGCTTTTGGTCAAAAACCAGAAAAGTGCACTCCTAGACAACTGAGGCATTTAGATTATATAGGGCAATTTTCATGCGACATTCAACACGTTTCCGGGGTGGAGAATGTAACAGCAGATAATTTATCTAGAATTGAAACTATATCGTTTCCGAAGGATTTCGACTTTCAGGTTTTGGCGAGGGAACAATCATTCGATACGGAGTTACAAAATTTTCTTTCATGCCCAGAGTCAACCAATCTGAAATTTCAACAATTTGAAGTCCCAAATAGCGATATCAAAATATATTGCGATACTTCAACCCAGTTGTTAAGACCTTACATTCCAAAAATGCTACAGAAGAAAATTTTTGAAAGCACTCATAATTTGGCACATCCAGGTGTGCGTGCAACTCTAAAATCCTTACAAAAACGTTTTGTTTGGGCGAACATGCGAAAAGATTGCCAGGAATGGGCACGGGCTTGTATTCCATGTCAAAAAGTCAAAAATTTCAAAACATAACCATACATTAATATCAAGGTTCTCTCCGCCAAACGAACGTTTCGAGCACGTTCATATTGATCTTATAGGCCCATTACCTTCTTCTCGAGGATTCACATACTGTTTGACGTGTATTGACCGCTTTACGAGATGGCCCGAAGCAATTCCAATCACGGATAGTAAAGCTGAGACAGTGGCATTTGCGTTTATTAATGGTTGGGTTTCCCGGTTTGGTGTACCGCAGAGAATAACCTCGGACCAAGGAGCACAATTTGAATCAGAACTTTTTACAGCTTTGGCCAGAATACTGGGAATTCAGCGAATACGCACATCTCCGTATCATCCGCAAGCCAACGGTATGGTGGAGAGATTTCATAGGACCCTCAAAAACGCAATAAAATGCCAAACTTTAATTCACTGGACCCAGGAACTCCCACTCGTGATGCTGGGGTTGAGAACCGCAATTAGAGAAGACGAGCAGGTATCTGCAGCAGAAATGGTATATGGGTCTACGCTTCGGTTACCAAACGAAATGGTGGTATATTCTTCAAAAGAAGATACTAGAGAATCCTCATTATTTGCCAAATCGTTAAAAAAAGTAATGTCGCGTTTGCATCCAGTTTCAACTCGAGAAACTAATAAACCGTTTTACATCAATAGAGATCTTGCGAGTTGCACCCATGTGTTCATTCGGAACGACGCCATCAAGAAAGGACTGAAGCATCTTATGAAGGCCCTTTTAGTTATTGAGCGGTACTCAAAGTGTTATAAGTTGCAGTAGGAAATCGCATGTAGTTGTGTCCATCGATCGTCTAAAACCAGCTTATTTATTGAATGAACCGGAGCCCTCTACGGGAATTTAGAAGATGCGAAGCCTCCAGGTGGAGTTACAAACTCTAAACCTCAGACGAGAAATGAGACTACTGAAAGCAGCAAAAAACAAACTCGGAGTGGCAGAAGGTTCAACTACCACTTCGTTTTCAAGGATTTGGCAAATAATGAGGATTCTCTAGTATCTTCTTTTGAAGAATATACCACTATTTCGTTTGGTAACCGAAGCGTAGACCCATATACCATTTCTGCTGCAGATACCTGCTCGTCTTCTCTAATTGCGGTTCTCAACCCCAGCATCACGAGTGGGAGTTCCTGGGTCCAGTGAATTAAAGTTTGGCATTTTATTGCGTTTTTGAGGGCCCTATGAAATCTCTCCACCATACCGTTGGCTTGCGGATGATACGGAGATGTGCGTATTCGCTGAATTCCCAGTATTCTGGCCAAAGCTGTAAAAAGTTCTGATTCAAATTGTGCTCCTTGGTCCGAGGGTTATTCTCTGCGGTACCCGAACCGGGAAACCCAACCATTAATAAACGCAAATGCCACTGTCTCAGCTTTGCTATCCGTGATTGGAATTGCTTCGGGCCATCTCGTAAAGCGGTCAATACACGTCAAACAGTATGTGAATCCTCGAGAAGAAGGTAATGGGCCTATAAGATCCAATATGAACGTGCTCGAAACGTTCGTTTGGCGGAGAGAACCTTGATATTAATGTATGGTTATGTTTTGAAATTTTTGACTTTTGACATGGAATACAAGCCCGTGCCCATTCCTGGCAATCTTTTCGCATGTTCGCCCAAACAAAACGTTTTTGTAAGGATTTTAGAGTTGCACGCACACCTGGATGTGCCAAATTATGAGTGCTTTCAAAAATTTTCTTCTGTAGCATTTTTGGAATGTAAGGTCTTAACAACTGGGTTGAAGTATCGCAATATATTTTGATATCGCTATTTGGGACTTCAAATTGTTGAAATTTCAGATTGGTTGACTCTGGGCATGAAAGAAAATTTTGTAACTCCGTATCCGAATGATTGTTCCCTCGCCAAAACCTGAAAGTCGAAATCCTTCGGAAACGATATAGTTTCAATTCTAGATAAATTATCTGCTGTTACATTCTCCATGCGGCAACTATCAGGAGGTAAGGTAGATGAAAATTTTTTTAAAATCGCTATGGTTGCAAAAGGTTACCCACTGCGGTTCAATCCATTCTAATAGTCTCAAAAGAAAATTTAGATTTAGTAGCTGAAATGGCTGATAAAATATTAGAAACGTCAGGAAATGGATTCATTTGTGAGAAGTCATTAGTCATGAACGATCAAAAAGTTAGAACCTTTGAATTCCAACATAGAGATACAAAAATTAACATCACAAGTGGGTGACCTTTGTAAAAAGATTGAGCAACTTGAAAAAATCTCAGTCGATAAACACAAGTCTTATGGGAATAATTATCCACAGCGATCGCGGGATCGCCCTAGACATCAACACTCAACCACTTTATGCTGTTATCATACCAATTTCGGAAAAAATGCAAATAAATGCTCCCCTCCGTGTAGTTACAGTCGGGCGGGAAACTTTGGGCCCTACTTTGAGTACGGCAGGCAAGTTGGGCTTAAACAAATGCCGTCTTTTTCAGTACCTGACAAAGTATCGGGAGCAGAATTTTTAATAGATTCCGGAGCAGATATATCCGTTATCCCTCCAAGATTGTCGGATAAAAAACAATTCAACCATTGTAATCTTACGCGGCTGAAAATAACACTTCATCAAAACATATGGCAAAATGTATACTGGAGGTAGATTTTGGTTTAGGATGTACATTTAAGTGGTCTTTTATTATAGCCGGCGTATCGAAGCCTATCATTGGCGCTGATTTTTACATTTTCTTGTCTTAAATTATATTAATAAGTTCCTAAAATCATTAAGGCGCTATAAAATACCATTTTATAGCGCCTTAATGATAGTGGAACCTATTAATATAATTTAAGACAAGAAAATGTAAACCTCTTATTTAGTAAACATCAATAAAAACAAAACTTTATTTTTTTGCAACAAACAAAACAGCCAACAATTAATTTTGACAACAACCTGTTACATACACTCCCCCTCTAATGACAATGAATCCATGAAAACGGAAGTGGTAGTTGAACCCTTCTGCCACTCCGAGTTTGTTTTTTGCTGCTTTCAGTAGTTTCATTTCTCGTCTGAGGTTTAGAGTTTGTAACTCCACCTGGAGGCTTCGCATCTTCTAAATTCCCTGTGGAGAGCTCCGGTTCATTCAATAATGGGTTTATTTTAGACGATCGAGGACACAACTACATTGCGATTTCCTACTGCAACCTTATAACACTTGGAGTACCGCTCAATAACTAAAAAATTTCCTTCAGTATAAGATGCTCTCAGTCCTTTCTTGATGGCGTCGTTACGAATGAACACATGGGTGCAACTCGCAAGATCTCTTATTGATGTAAAACGGTCTATTAGTTCCTCGAGTTGAAACTGGCTGCAAACGCGACATTACTTTTTTTAACGATTTGGCAAATAATGATTTATCTCTTAGTATCTTCTTTTGAAGAATATACCATTTTCGTTTGGTAACCGAAGCGTAGACCCATATACCATTTCTGCTGCAGATACCTGCTCGCCTTCTCTAATTGCGGTTCTCAACCCCAGCATCACGAGTGGGAGTTCCTGGGTCCAGTGAATTAAAGTTTGGCATTTTTAATAGTGTTTTTGAGGGTCCTATGAAATCTTTCCACCATACCGTTGGCTTGCGGATGATACGGAGATGTGCGTATTCCGCTGAATTCCCAGGGTATTCTGGCCAAAGCTGGTAAAAAGTTCTGATTCAAATTGTGCTCCTTGGTCCGAGAGGTTATTCTCTGCGGTACACCAAACCGGGAAACCCAACCATTAATAAACGCAAATGCCACTGTCTCAGCTTAGCTATCCGTGATTGGAATTGCTTCGGTGCACATCCTCGTAAAGCGGTCAATACACGTCAAACAGTATGTGAATCCTCGAGAAGAAGGTAACGGGCATATAAGATCAATATGGAACCTGCTCGAAACGTTCATTTGGCGGGAGAGAACCTTGATATTAATGTATGGTTATGTTTTGAAATTTTTGACTTTTGACATGGAATACAAGCCTGTGCCCATTCCTGGCAATCTTTTCGCATGTTCACCCAAACAAAACGTTTTTGTAAGGATTTTAGAGTTGCACGCACACCTGGATGTGCCAAATTATGAGTGCTTTCAAAAATTTTCCTCTGTAGCATTTTTGGAATGTAAGGTCTTGACAACTCGGTTGAAGTATCGCAATATATTTTGATGTCGCTATTTGGGACTTCAAATTGTTGAAATTTCAGATTGGTTGACTCTGGGCATGAAAGAAAATTTTGCGAAACTCCGTATCGAATGATTGTTCCCTCGCCAAAACCTGAAAGTCGAAATCCTTCGGAAACGATATAGTTTCAATTCTAGATAAATTATCTGCTGTTACATTCTCCACCCCGAAACGTGTTGAATGTCGCATGAAAATTGCCCTATATAATCTAAATGCCTCAGTTGTCTAGGAGTGCACTTCTTCTGGTTTTTGACCAAAAGCGTAAATCAACGGTTTATGATCTGTAAAAATGGTAAACTTTCTACCTTCGAGCAAATGTTGAAAATATTTTATAGAGCGATAGATGGCGAGTAATTCCCTATGTAACAGGTTGTTGTAAAATTAATTGTTGGCTGTTTTGTTTGTTGCAAAAATAAAGTTTTGTTTTTATTGATGTTTACTAAATAAGCGGTTTACATTTTCTTGTCTTAAATTATATTAATAAGTTCCTGTCATTAAGGCGCTATAAAAATATTGACAACATTGCAGCAACATTGATGCAATATTTCTGCAATGTTGCAAAAAGGCGGACATAGGAATATATTGCAACAATATTGCTGCAATATTCCTAGCTTGGAATATTGCCGCTGCAAGATTTACAATATTGATGCAATATTCCTGCAATATTAATTGGCGATTTATGCAAGATTCTCCAATATTTCTGCAACATTGCTGCAATATTTTGTGTGTGTGGGAGTCTCATTTTTCCCCAGTATTTGAAGCTATTTACATTGACTGAAAGCTGGCCAGATGGACATTAGTCTAAAGTCATTCCATTCATAATGAAATTCAATCAATCAATCAGGCTATTTAGACCCCGTCCTTATTTTTAAAAATATTAATTGAGAGGAATATAATTTATATAATAAAAAAATGAGATCGCTTAAGACGGAAAGCAAACAAGAAAGCGAGATCTCTACCTCTGTGCTAAGGCCCAGCTTGGACCCTTTTCCTTGATAGAAATAGGTTGATTGAATTTGAAAAAAAACATTTTCTTGCTCTAATAAGGTGAAAAAAATGCCCGGGATGTAGCTTCAGTGAGAAAGCACATTAAGCTTCTCTCACTGGTCTGTTCGCTTCCCAACCTGTAAGCGAGAAAAGAATTAATTTCATTTGATTTGACTACAAAATGGTTTGAAACCTAAATAGATAAATTCCAAATTTACTTTTAGATGTCGAAAAAGACCCAAAAAAAAAAAAAAAAAAAAAAAAAAAAAAAAACGATTGCGGTAATCGATCTCTAGGTAGTTTTATATAAATGCATTTATTTTTCTATTTAGAAGGGGAGAAATTAATAAATACAATCTTTATCAACCCCAAATGTAATTAAAAATAGATCTGGTATATAAAACGCCCTAGTATAAGAGGAAAAAGAGAAGAGAGAGAGAAAGAGATAGACTTCTCAAGGTCAATTAAACTAATTGAAAAGATCTTATGCTCCTTATCTGAAAACAAAATCCATCATTCATTCATTCTGGCTCGAAAGATATCTCTATCTAATGAAGGTTGCTGCTCCATTTCTCTAATTGATCTCACTCCACAAACCCTCCTCAACCGCAAAACAATCACAAATGGAGAAGTTCTTACTTTGTTTGTAGTCAGGCAATTAGTTTAAATTCGAGTCAAAGTGATAATAGCTAATAGAAAAGAGTGGGTAATAGGCAAAAGCAAAACCAAATGAAAATTTTTTCTTTCCTATGTACACTGAGGAACAATATTAATTCCCACCCATGCGTTTTCTACTAGTGATTATTTCATTGTTTTTATAAAAGAAAATAAAAATCTTTATTTTATTTTCTAGGTTTGAACCATGAAAGTTTCCATTAAAGAATATATAATATTTGTTTAAAAACAATGAAATAATCACATGTAGAACAGACATAGGTGAGACTTAATATTGTCCTTCACTGTACGTATAATATAATAATTATTTAGTGAAAAAATATTGTTGTAATATCATGTCAGAAATTCGATTGAGATTTTGATGAAAATTCATGTTTTGAGGTCCCCGAGTCTGTAGATGTGTGGGCTCGGTGTGCAACTAGTTTAAGCATGAAGAAAATGAGCTACGAGGTTGACATTTTATTTTTTTTAAAAGTTAAGTTCCCCTTCCGGACAGTTAAAATAAGCTTTTGAACAAAATAGGCCAAAAAGTACTAGTACTTTACTAAAGTAATTTTTCAATTTTTTTCGTTTTTCTCAAAATTGGCTTTAACGATTTTGATTAAAATTCATAAATCAACTATTTTTTAGATGCTTTCTAAAAAGTATATCAATAAAATTTTTCGGGAAAATTGTTTTGAAGTACACTTTACTGATGTAATATTTCAGATTTTTCCTATCATTTTTCATTTTCCGGCTCTTCCTTCCATAGAGCCAATGTTAAATCCTTATTGGGATATGCATGTTAATTTCGATTCAAAAGGGGGTCCCCTTTGGAACTTTTTACAAAAAAAAATTCCAATTCTTATGAAATTTTGTATGTATTTAGGATCTTCTATTGTGTATAAAATATCCAAATATGAGATAAAAATTTTAAAAAATAACTATAGTTTATTTTATGCAGTCAACATTTAAAATACACAGACTATGGAAATTTCGAATCAATTCACACCATACCATATTTTTATATAACGAGTATATCAGACATAAAAATAAGAATTAAAGAATTCAAAATACACTAACAAAAAAGAAGAGAAAAATATTTTTTAAATTAATTTAAAACTTATTATTTATATTCTAGAAAATATTATATCTCAGCCAAAAAACATCGGAGATGCAAAAAGGGGCGCCTCGCATTATTTTTGCCCATCGTCGAGGTGAAATCAAAAAAATGCGCCTCGCTTTTCTGATTTATATAAAAGCGAGGAAATATTTTCACTTAAATAAAACCCCTACAGAATTTTATTTGTTTCATATATCCTCGCTTTTATATAAATCAGAAAAGCGAGGCGCATTTTTTTGATTTCACCTCGACGCTGGGCAAAAATAATGCGAGGCGCCCCTTTTGCATCTCCGATGTTTTTGGCTGAGATTTCACATCTTTTTGTGAAATATTGCATTTAAATTTTATTTAATAATTTTTGTTTATTAAATATTAAGTTATCCCATGAATAGATATTTTAATATGCATTCCAAACAGTAAAAAATAAATACATCATTTGGTATTAATTCAAAACGATAAACATAGGATTTCACCAAATTTTATAAAATTTTAGGTTTTTTATTTTTGTTATGTTGGTAAAATGTAAATACATCGTTTGGTATCTATTCAAAACGATAAACAGGATTTCTCCAAATTTTATAAAATTTTAGGTTTTTTATTTTTGTTATGTTAGTAGGATGTAAATACATCGTTTGGTATCTATTCAAAACGATAAACATAGGATTTCCCTAAATTTTATAAAATTTTAAGTTTTTTATTTTTGTTATGTTGGTAGAATGTAAATACATCGTTTGGTATCCATTCAAAACGATAAACATAGGATTTCCCTAAATTTTATAAAATTTTAGGATTTTTATTTTTGTTATGTTGGTAGAATGTAAATACATCGTTTAGTATCCATTCAAAACGATAAACATAGGATTTCACCAAATTTTATAAAATTTTAGGTTTTTTATTTTTGTTATGTTGGTAGAATGTAAATACATCGTTTGGTATTAATTCAAAACGATAAACATAGGATTTCACCAAATTTTATAAAATTTTAGGATTTTTATTTTTGTTATGTTGGTAGAATGTAAATACATCATTTGGTATTAATTCAAAACGATAAACATAGGATTTCACCAAATTTTATAAAATTTTAGGATTTTTATTTTTATTATGTTGGTAGAATGTAAATACATCGTTTAGTATCCATTCAAAACGATAAACATAGGATTTCACCAAATTTTATAAAATTTTAGGTTTTTTATTTTTGTTATGTTGGTAGCACTTCTTCTTATCACGTTAATCTATTGTATTTCTATCTGAATGGATTTATCCTAAAAAATTGTTATTCCATTAGGGATGAAAATTACTAATATTAATATATATGTTCCTAGATGACGTCATCAGGGAGCAAAATAGTCAAAATTGTCTTTTCGCCATGTTAAAGATAGGACAAATTTGAAATTTTGAATGCCTCTCAAAAAGTCACTTTTGATCCAAAATGAAATTTTATATCAAAGGTATCGGGTTTTTGATAGTATCTATTTGTATTTTAAATTTCATCCAAATCGGTCCAGCAGGGAAACCTGTAGCTTTGTCTAAAAATTTGAAAATTGAAGAAAAGAATGAAAAAAAAAAAAAAAGAAAAAAAAAGAAAAAAAAAGGAAAAATAAGAGACTAACTTTTGGCCTTCCGAAATCGGCAAAATCTCAACTTTGAGCCTCTGCCATTCTTTTTGGCACTGGAATTTTTTTTTTGAATTCGTGCTCAAAATAATCCTTATTTATTCTAGTTTAATATAAAAAAATTTGGCTCCGATATCTTAAAACCTTTTTGAGATATTCGCCCAGAAAGAGAAAAGTTTCTCAAAAAATTTTTTCACGTCCCTATCTTTTATTAAGGATTTAAAATCATTCTTGATAATATACCCCCCCCCCGTCTAGGGACGACTCGTCCATCTAAATGCAATGGGCCATTGGCATCTATTGGAATATCAACTAAATGGTAGTATTTAGAGTTTCTTTGCTTTCTTTTGCTTTTCACATGCTCGGCGACGAGTCGCTCCCGCGACTCTTGATTAATTAGTTAAGCCAATTTCCGTAAAATCGTGCATGACCTCGTTTGACCTGAAGAAGGCGAATTTTCTGGTTCGTTAACGTTAAAAGGTCACCGAGGTCACTAGGAAAATAAGAGGGAACGAAATTTCATTCATCCTTTTTATTTATTTAGTTATTTATTTTTGATATCAGAATAAAATTCCTTGTCGCTTCCGGCGCAATAACCTTTTATGAGCTTCACATTAAGAGTAAATTAATTAACGCAAATAATAAACAAAAAGTGTTTATTTGACATTAACATGAAAATGAAATTTTATAATCTTTTTTTCCCCCTTAAAAATAAAAAAAAAAAAGGGGGAGAGATTTATATCATTAATAGTATTTTCCCATTTGATAAAAATGTCGTATTTCCGATTTTGATAAAAAAAAATAAAATAAATAAAAATAAAACTTGGAAATAAATAAATAAATAAATTTTCTTATTTCTTTCTCCCCCCCCCTTCCCCCTCTACTACTCATTTGAATCTCACGCAATTTTTTCATTAAGTTAAGGGAAAAAATAATATAATATTTATTTAACTTAAAAGTTTATCCAATCAATTCAAGCGTGAAAAAATAGAAATCTAAATCAAAGAGATTATTATCAATGGAAAAAAAAAACTTTAAGATTTTTACTATTGGCTGTGTTGTGTCCTTGGGTTTAATTTACATAAAGAGGGAAAGTTTTTATCATTGGATATAACCAACCTATAAATAATTATATTCTGACACTTTCAATAAGTAGGCCACAGATAAATAAATTTTTTATTAACACTGATATTTGAATAAAAAAATTATTCCATCAGTAGACCATAATAATCCAGTTTGTACATAGGAATGTTTGATTTAATTTAATTTTTTACTCTGGTTACACAACCAACACCAGGATATATTACTATAACATAAAAAAAATTTACGACGCATATACTATCTGTATCAGCCAAAAGTAAACGTTTTGACTCACAATGTCAGCCTACTTTTAGAAAGCTTAAGACGTGAATTTTTAATTTATTAATTTTATTAGTAAATGTTTTTTGATAGGATTGACATAGGCGTAACTAGGGGGTGCCGGGGGGGGGGGGGGCTGACCCCCAGAAGGCTCGTGCCTCCCCCCTCCCAGAAAGCTCCTTGCCCCAAGAAAAATTGAGAAAATACCCCACCGAGGATAGCTGGTCCCATGCCCTCCCAGCCAAATTCTCTAGTTACGCCCATGAAGATTGATTAATTGATTGGAGAAATTTTGAATCTATATAAGCGAATAGCATCACTGTGTTGGTTGCATAGCTTAAAGGGACTTGCTTTAGTGTTGTTTTCTATAACCATTAGAGCCGACTTTTAGAGCGAATACGAAATTCTTTTTTTTAGGGAGATTTGGTGAATACAACACCTTTTTCTCAAATGTATAAATTTTGAAAAATATTTTTTATAACTTTAAAATTTGAACACTATATTTCTCTTTCTATTATGCCGGTGCTCCATGGTACTGAGACGTTATTTATTTATTGAGTATTCTTACTTGTTTTTTAGCTAATTAAAAAAATCTGGCTTGTCGCATAGCACACAACTTTCTCTTATCTATGAGAATATACATTTTTATGAATTTTAATTAAAATCGTTAGAATGAATTTTGAAAAAATCGGAAAAAACTGTTTTTTTTTTGTTTTTTTTTAAACACTCACACTTTTTTCTCATTCACACTCACATTCACACACACATACACACAGTCTTTTCGGCAACTTAGACCATTTAAGACTTTAAACGATATTTGTATTTATATAATATAGAATGGAAAAGAAGTACAGGTGCAGCAAATGAAGAGAGCCTTTGGATGCCAAATGCCGAAAAGGAGACGTTTCGGACAAAATTTATTCGTCCATCTTCAGTCCTCGTTGGCTTATAAATGAATTAGGCACAAAGTTGTCATTGTTGTTTTGGCACGAATTTGTGCGCATGTATATTTTTTTATAAAAACAGGCGAGTGTCAATGTTTCGTGAGTGTCTATAAGATAATCAACGCCTGTTTTTATAAAAAAATATACATGCGCACAAATTCGTGCCAAAAGAACAATGACAACTTTGTGCTTAATTAATTTATAAGCCAACGAGGACTGAAGATGGACGAATAAATTTTGTCCGAAACGTCTCCTTTTCGGCATTTGGCATCCAAAGGCTCTCTTCATTTGCTGCACCTGTACTTATTCTTTTCCATTCCAAAACATCAACAGCAACTTCTCTTCGAATTATTTTTATATAATATATATTTATTTGGGGTCCAGGCATTCTTATTTAAGCCATTTGGTATCCAAGTTGCTTAAATAAAATCATCGGACTTCCTGGGGTCCAAACACTCGACGTTTGGTATACGAGGTTAGCACGCTAACCTCTACGCCAAGCCCCGAGGGCGAAAAAAAACTGTTAAAGTATATGAGTAAAGTACTAGTACTCTTTTGACGATTTTGTTTAAAATCTCAGGAAGATACCTAATTTAAATATGCAATCACACTACGTAGTTTATTTCCTTCATACTTTATTTTAAACACAGATACACATACAGACAGACCACTTTTCCGGATCCATCACTTTTTTTATTAGACTCAAGAGATCTCAAAAAGTGTATTTCCATCAAATTCTCCTCGACACAAGGGCGGATACAGGGGGGAGGGGTAAAAGGGTACCTACCCCCCCCCCCCCCGAGATTTAAAAAAATGTATTTTTAATGTAAAATTTTAAAAATTAATACTTAAAAATTTGATTTGTATTTATATTCTGGCAAACAAGTACTGAATGCGCCTTTAAATTACCGAAATTAAGAAAAAAATGTGTGCTGTGCGACCAGTCACTCCAGATTCCCCCCCCTCCCGAGAAACACCTCTGGATCCTCCACTGCCTCGACATCAAATTTTTGACATGAATGCAATATTTTCTCTCTCTATCTGTATATAAGAAAGTAAAAATTAAATAACTAAATAAGGAGAAACATGTACGCTCCTTCACATCCCTGGGACTTTTTTTAGTGAACCTAATTCATTTAATTCTTTCTCAAGATGAAATTTCTGTTAATTGAAATTATTCAAAAAATAAATATCAAAGCTCTCGGTAAGGAGAAGAAAATAATCCCAAGCTACAGTCGACCCCACAAGGGCCCGATGTGCTCGACAGTGGAGCCTTGACCCTAGTCGACCAAAACAATATTTTTAAAATTCTGGTTGCCTAAGCTCAAGGCTCCACTCTCGAGCACATCAGGTCCTTGTGGTGTCGACTGTTCTTGGATCTTTATAATACAAGATACTTGATTGTGAGTCCTATTTAAAAACGCTAAAACGCATGCTTTTGTTACAATTATAATAATAAAATGACACCTAAATAAAAACATATTTGTTATAATTCATTAAAATTCGTTGTTTCAACATTTTTTTTTTCTCGCTGGTTATTTAAATATATTATAAAAACAATTATATAATAATAAAAAAGAAATAAAATTTACATACATATATTTTATACATACTCAAATAATAATACTCATTATATTAAATAAATGAGATGTAAATTGTGACCCAATAAAAAAAAAAATGACTTCATTTATTATAAATGAAAATCATTTTGACTTGATGATGTTTAAATGAAGGGAAAAATAATAAATCATACAATTTGGATAATAAATCAATCAATGATGTCACTGAGCTAAAAAGAGAAAAAAATCTGGTGTGACTGGCGCACAGCACACAACTTTCTCTTACCTTCGGTAATCGAAAGTTGTGTACTGTGCTTGTCACGCCAGATTTTTTGTGTCGACATATATTTAGTTCCCGACAGTACGGAACATTTGAATTCAGATGTAAAATTTATAAGTATGGCAAAATATTTATATTTTGTTACCATGGCAACCATTTCTACTATCTTTCCTATGAAATACAAGAGTAAAGTGGTCTTCAGAAGATTTCAATCGCAAAATGAGAATATACATTTTAAAGAGCATCTAAAAAATAATTGATTTTTGAATTTTAAAAAAAAATCGTTGGAGCAAATTTTGAGAAAATCGAAAAAAACTGAAAAAGTACATCAGTAAAGTACTAGTAATCTTTGGCCGATTTTGATTAAAAGCTTATTTTTCCGGTCCCGGGGGTGTTTAAGTTAAATATAGAATTTCAACCTCGTAGCTCAATTCCTTCATGCTTAAAATTGAACACAGACACACCCACCCACCCACCCACCCACACACCCACCCACACACAGACAGACCATGTCGCGAAAACCACTTTTTTGGATTCAGGGGACCTCAAAACGTGAAGATCCATCAAAATCTCGACATCGAATTTTTGACATGAATCCAATACTTTCTCTCTATATATATATTACATATATACATAGGTAAGAGAAAGTAAAAATTAATCTTATACGAATGACCATCGGGAATGACGTCACGTGTATTTCATTTAAGAATATATTGCCTAATTTGGCTCATTTTATGACCATCATCAGGACTACAAAAATATTACAAGATTAATGAGCTATATAAGTATGAGAATTATCTTATATTCTTGTATAAGGATCAGTTGTAGGATTTTATAAAGATTTTTAATCTTGTATACATTTTTGTTGACCTGATGATGGCCAGAAAATGAGCCGAAACTAAATAAATTGCTCAAGTCAGTTGTCATAAATAATTGATCCTGCAAAAAGGAAAAAAAAAATTTTTTTTTCCTTCTATTCTGCAATACACATTATCTCGTAACTTTCATTTTCCCAACATTTTGACTAAACTATCAACCGTAGAGCTTTGAAACGTTATGTTGGTCTATATATGCGAAAATTGAAAAACTAAAATTCAAAGTTATAAGTTTCAAAGATTCAAAATATTAACATTTTTAACACTGAATGTACATTTCAAGTATAATCGTGAAATTTTAGTTGTTAAATCACTTCTTATCAGATCAGGCGGATCCAGAGGGGTTTCTCAGGGGGGGGGGTAATCTGGTTTGACTGTCGCACAGCACACAATTTTTTCTTATTATCGGTAATTTAAAGATGCATTCTGTAGTTGTTTATCAGAATATATATACAAATCAAATTTTTAAGTATTAGTTTTTAAAATTTTATATTAAAAACACAATTTTTTTCAAAAAAAAAAACATTTTTCTCAATCTCAGAGGGGTAATTACGCTCTTTACCTCCACCCCCTTGTATCCGCCCTTGCTTCTGATGTTGACATCTGTGTCGAAATGGGTATTCAGTGTTTAAAATATTAATTTTTAATAAATCTTTTAAACTTGTAACTTAGTGTTTTTAAATTTTTCTTTCAAATATTGCCAGTTTAAACAAAATTACATTTAAAAATAAATATATATTTCCCGGAAAACCTACACCACTTTCCCTCCAAACTAAAAATTACATTTGAATGTTATATTGTAATATATAATACTTAGTGATAGGGAATCAAATTTTACAGGTTTTTCGGTAATAAATTTATATCAATTTATAATAAAATTTGTTTAAATACATCGCTTATTGTAAGTTTGTTTTATCAAGAGGTTTCGCTCTCAGGTGATTATTTCCGGCTCTGAGAATGGCCGAAACGGCAGCAGTGAGAGGAATCTTAATTAAATTAGCTTACAATAGACAATCAGCAGATCTATTTAAGAAAATATTTTACTATAACTTGATATAAACCTATTTGATTTGATTTCTCTGACACAAATATTAAACCATAGTTATTACCCCATGCAGTCCTAAATCAACTCTTCAAGTCATCCCTTAAAAAAAAAGTTTATCACCATAAAAAGAATTTTATTTAATTTTTTTCCCTTTTCCTTCTAGACGGTAGTATTTTAAGCGGATGAGAAACGTAAAGTAAAATAAAAATTTTGTTTATCTTGAAAATATATAAAATTTAATTAACGCCCGTGAGCTCAATTAGCGTAATTCGTATATATAAAATATTGTATGAGTGTGATTATGAGAAAAGAGAGAAATTTCTCTCTCATCTAAATAAAGAAAAAAAGAAAAAAAAAGGGGATGAATTTGTTCTCCCTCTTTTTTCCCTCAATTCACAAATATGGCATCTTTTTAAAGGTTAATTTTAAGATCTTAATAACGACATAAAAGAAGGAACATTTTTTTTTTCTTAATAAAATTTCTTTCATTCTTTTTTTTAAAGTACTCTCAGTAGGGGCTATTGTTATTTTCCACATATTTATAAAAAAAAATTTAGAACACTTGGATACCGATTCATCTAAAGATGTCATTACATTCCTTAATTTGCCTTTTTTTTTAAATTAAATTAAATTTTTATTTTTATTGTTCATGTCCCCCCAGTATGGATTTCAACTCTGATTGTTAATATTTTTTTCTATATATTTTTGGTCTTCTGAATTCTATAGTATAGTTTTGATTAGTTTGATTTAACAATTTCCAATTTAGCGCCGTGTAACTTTTGACCAATCAGAAGCAAGGCGCGAACGCGTTATCAAGTTTGTAGATTTAAATTTTCCCTACAATCCTTATACATTATGATGGTATTTAATTTGTCTTTATAATTTAACTTTTATATAAGTAATTATTAATATAATAAATGAAAAAAAATAGGTCAATCATTTTTTATAAGCTATTGATATAAAAATTAATATTTAAAAAGTGAAATAATTATTTGTTTGGGGAGGTGGAGAGTATTAATACAGATGGAAAAGGCGTCGTACAAGACCATATATATATATGAAGGGAAAAAACCAAGAACTCGAGTTCAAATCCCTCGAGGAACAAGATTTTTTCCTCGTTCGTGCCAAATTACTTCCTAAAATTACAACATATTTTCATTCTAATTTTCAAACGGATTTCAAAAATTACAATACATTTGTAAATAGTTTTTGCAGATTTACTAAAATTAGTATGTTTTTGTTTATGTTCATTTGCTTCTTATACAAAAATTGTAAAAAGCAAAATTTTTTTCCCAGTGTACTCCCATCGGTATTCTCATCTTTTCGGCTGTTTGATTTAGCAAATATTAATTATAGTACTACTATAGTTGACATTTCTCAAATATCTTTCAATTTGGAATCCAATTATTAAAAAGTATATCTTCCTTATTAACATGATATTCTGACTATGTAGTTAGGGAAGATTTTATTTTATAGGCCTATGAGAAATACTTGATAGAATTAACAGAGATTCTTCTCAGATATTCCATGTTATAGCCTGTGTTTTTTTTCTTCCTCGAATAGATAAATAAATGAAAACTTATTGAGTTGAAAGATTGATAAATAAATAAAATATTTTGAACCATCCTATAGTGTTTAATTACTTCACTCTTTAAAAAAAAATTCGAATTTCCCACAAAAGTCTTTCCCTCTCTCTTTGCTAGTTACATTTCGCTAAATGAGTGTAAATTTCTCAGTAAAAAAAAGAGAGAGCAAAAAAACAAATCTCGTTACGTGACAAAAATAAAATGATTTTCGTCTTTCATTTTCAACCAAATTAGCATATATGCAATAAAATTTTGTTTGAATCTAATTATCTCTAACGGAGAGAGAGAAATCTCTAATATTCAACGACAACACGTGACTCGATTCGTTAAAAGCCGAGTACGAGACGACGTCAGTCTCGGTGATTAATCCTTCGAATGAAGGGGAAAAGATGGGGCTATTATTGTAGGCTGCTCTGTACTAATTAACTAACTAACCCTCTAACTAAGAATAAAATTAAAAGCGAAAATTTATTTATATCAGATAATGCTTTACTTTTTGACAAATTTTCACAATTTAATATAATCGAAAGATTTTTTTTTTTGAATGAAACAGAGGTTTTTGGTTAAAAAATTATTTTATTTTTCAACGTAGTCTCCTTTGAGCTCTATATACTTTGTCCAACGTTTCTCCAATTTCTTTATTCCTTCCAAAAAAATAAGATTTGTCGTGGGCATCAAAATCATCGTTGGAGTCAAATCTCTTTCCGCCGACCCATTTTTTCAGGAAACAAAAAATAGTCACTCGGAGCTAAATCCGGAGAATAAGGCGGATGAGAGAGCAATTCGTATCCTAATTCATGGATTTTTGCCATGAAGCATACGAAATTCACTTTTTTCCATCTTCTTCTCAAATCACGAGCTAGTCTGCTATTAATGGATATCAAACAAAAACTAAAAGACCCAGGTGGTTCAAATTTCGGCAGGAGTCTGCTGATAGGTTCCTGCTAACAAGAGAAGTGTTGCCATTTCAGTTAAGAGGCGGGAAATTCAAAAAGTCATGAACTTATAGACCTGTTCTCGTAACCGATATATATAGCCACTGACATCCTGTCCTGTGTATATGTGCCTGTTCTCTCACTGATTGACCAGATTTACAGGAAAGGGAGTCAGAGAAGGAAATTTAAAACTTTAAGTCAGAGAGGGAAATTTAAAATTTCCAAATCAGTAAGCAAGAATAAACCACAAGTGCGACTGTAGCTACATTTCTTCATAGATCAACATATAATATATAGCTATAATTCTTAATCTAAATAATAATTAGTAAACCTTTGGTGCCAATTATGAAAAATATGAAGTCGAAAAAAATCTGGGTATTAGACCAAGTTTTTTGTTAGTTCCATTAGACTTCATTTTTTACTTTTTTACTTAATTAATTTAATCTTTTTAATACAGTATTCTATAAATATTAATTAAATTTCATTAAAGCGAACGACAATGTAAATATTTTCATTAATTTATAAATTAATTTGTTTAAATTGCGTTATAACAATAACAGTTTGTCGTTTTGTGGTGTTATATGTAATACATAAATCAAAATTCCATTTTCTCATGCCATCAAGATTCATTTGCGTTGAGTGTTGCGCGTTGTTTATGCACTTGTCTTGTTGTTGTTGTTGTTGTTGACTTTAATACAATCTACACTTGCATTACTACTAAATGGATAAATCCACTTTTAAACATCTCTCTCCTCTGGAGGAGGGAAATTATTAGGCGACATCTTGTTTAATTTGCATATGTGTGTTGCTCCATTTGTTCAAGCATATACCAAGTGCAAATTATGTACATAATACATTCTAACCTATTGATTTTTGAACGAACAACTTCCCGGGGATCTTCATTTATTTACCTATATATTAAAATATAATTTTTATTTTTTTTTTTTAATCTCATACATAAATTGATCAACTTTTTTTTTTAAATATTTTGACATTTTAGAAATAGCATTTTGACTACTAATTTATTATTTGCTACCCAATTATTTGGAATAACGACCGTGCTAAACATCTTAGATGTCGAAAAAGACATTTGAACAAATTATAGAATAGAATTACTACTAATTAATTAATTTTTACTTTCTCTTACCTATATATATGTTAATATATAAGCAACCGCTGGTGTATATTTTCTCCATATCCATAACCTTAAATATAATTATTATTAGTGAATTTTTTACATTCTCAACTGATAAGTAAAATTAAATGGAGTATAAAGAGGAACAATAAAAATCATTTAATCAACCATCGACTAATTCTCATATTATCTCTTTTTTTCTAGTGGTCGCTTGTAATTATCCTGGGAATGAGGCATCATATCTCGGCTTCATTGTCTCCTACTCTATATTATTTTTTCAACTGGTGAGTCCATATTAAATTTGACTTAATAGTTTTTTTTTTTTTTTTTTTTTTTATAAAATCGAACCAAAAGTTCTTAGTTAAAGTACTAATACTCGAGGTTGTAAAAGACTAGATCAAACGTAATTTGTTTTATATACCAGAAATTGTATATCTATATTTAAAAGGTTAGAGCGAATTTCGAGAAAAGTGGAAAAAACTAAAAAAGTACATCAGTAAAGTTCTAGTTCCCGAATTTTAAGAAAGATGAGACCTAGCGTAATTTCATTTTCGTACCTAAAATAGTATATATTTAAAATTTGAATGAAATAGTTAGTGCCGTTTTCGAGAACTGATGTCCTTACAAATAAACAAACAAACAAACGTACATTGTTCGTTTAATAGTATAAGATTTATTTATTTATTTTTTTAATTAGAAAGGTAATCGAGTATTTTTTGAGCATTCAACCTTTCCATAAAGTTAAATAAAACTACTTTAAATAACATATAATAAGTTAGCTAAATCAATTTTGAAAAAAAAAAATAAATAAGAAATTTATCAAATTAAAAAAAAAAATTCCGACTCACACGAATATAAATATTATAAATCGAAACATAAATTAGATACAATTTGCGATTATTTATTAGTGATTGAATTGGAATTGAATTAGAGTCTGATGTGGCCCACACGAATGTGAGATAGGATCTCAAATGAGTGAGAGGGATACTTGCAGACTCATTGCGCGTGGCTCCAGCATCTCTTCTCTCTCTCTGTCCCGCTTTATCGACACCTCGACAGACATACATACAGACAGGCAGACACCTCTACGTGTAAGAAAGATCACGTTTGAATATAATCAAGATTTATTCTTGTTTATTTAAAAAAAAAAAAAAAAAAGATGAATAATCATTATTTTAATATACAACGTCAAAATATATTTTCTATATTATTTGGTATTTTAATTGAATTTTTATAGATAGAAATCACTATCAATTGTATGTAAAAATTTTTTCCCAACGATTGATAGTTGTTGTTTATAACTTGTTAAATATTCTAACTTCTATTAAAATTTTTAATATTTTATAACTCAATTTGCTTGTGTTTGAATTGGAAATTCTTTTATTAAAAAAGATTCAAATAATAGCTATGGAGTAAAAAAAAACACCACCCCCCCACCCCCCCCCCTTTTTTTTTTTTTTTTTTTTTTTTTTTTTTTTTTTTTTTTTTTTTTGTTTGATTTTTTTTTTTTTTTTTGAGATTTTTTTTTTTTCTCTTTTCTTTTTTTTTTTTTTTTTTTTTTTTTTTTTTGGGGTCTCCCCCCTTTTTTAAACTGTTTTTTGCGGGCCGGAAAAGGTGGCCCTTTTTTCCAAAACCAAGATTTTTGGGCAAAACTGGCCAAAACCATAACCAAAACCGAATATTCGGTCGGTTCCTATAAATAAGTTTATATTTTCCGTATACAGGTTATAAATCTATATATACAATACTTGTCAATCTGTCCTCTGTCCGTACCAAAATATCCCAGAAACTCTAAAAACTAGAGCCTTGGATTTTTTTTATTATGTAAAACATCTACCAAACGGGTCCAGGGATCTAATTTCGTTCTTGGTAAATCGCAGCGGTACCCTGTCTATGTGTGGTTGTCAGATAACACTTGTCCAAATCATCATAAGAGCCAGAGCTTTGAATTTTTTACTTTGTAGAGCATCTATCGATCCAAGAATCTAATTTCATTCCGTAAATCGCAGCGGTACCCCCTCTATGCGCTTGTCCAAATTATCCCAGAAACTATAAGAGCTAACCTTTTGAAGTTCACGGGCTGATTGGGAATAATATTAAACACTAGGGGGCACCCTTCCTTGAATTAAAAAAAAGTTTTATATGTAAATTTATTGAAATATTATATAATAAGTAACGTACACCATAACATAATATAGTAAACTTTACTATAGTCACTGAGTAAAAATACATAGGTAAATAGTTTTGTTAGCTTAAGTATAGGGTAATTTTTTTTTTTGCTTTATCTCAATATCTCACGGCACCTCTTATCCAATCACGCGGCACCCTTGGGTGCTGGGGCACAACACTGAGCTTGAGCCTTGAATTTTTAAAAAATAATTTGTAGAGCATCATTCAAACGGCTGCAGGGATCTAATTTCATTCCGTAAATCGCAGAGGTACCTATCATTATATATATTATATATATTATATATATAATACATAATTAATTAAAATTACTAACACAAACAAAAAAATTAAATCTAGAAATACTTGTATGTTTTCCGCAATTATTTATTCAATCAAAATTAATTGAAAAAAAAAAAAAAAAAATTATCTATTTATTATAGACATGAAGAGTTGATGCATATGTTTTAATCTCTCTTTGGTAATTTATTTCATTTTCAATTAATTCTCTACTCACCTCCCTCTATCGACTTTCTACTTTTTACAAATTTATTACCAACCAAAATGGTCATGAAAATTTTTTAAAGTAATGAAAAATCTATAAAATGATTAGCAAATTTATAAGAGCTAAGAAATTAAAAGAAAAACTTCATTTCAATAAAAGTGTTCTTAAAAAAAAAAAAATGCCATAATAATAATTAGCTTTTTAATGAACATGTGTATTTTTAATGACTAAATGATAGTGACGTCACTAGGATTTTTTTTTTTTTTAAAAAAGCAAATTATAACATAACGAATTGATTAAACAAAAAATTTTATCTAATTAAAAAAAAAATGTGTTATTTAAATTTTTTTTGTATAGAATGCAAGCAACATTGAAATCACCTTGTTTAGTGACTCGTTAAATAAACAAAAAAAATTAATAGTTTTAAATATCTAATAATAAATATCGAGCTTTCAATACTTTGTTTAATTTAAACCACTTTTTATCACCTTTACGGAGACGATAAAATTTCTAATTAGAAATAAATAATATTTATTTATGTCTTTGATGAATATTTTTTTTTGTGAATTTCAACAAGCGTTTTTTTTTTTAAATACCCGCCGATAAAATCAATAATTAATAATAATTGTTTATTTATTAATTTTCTCGCTAGGAAATAATAGGAGTAGGCGCAAAGATGACTAGTGTGAAAGCGCCTTGGGTAAACACTCCCACTTTGACACCTCTTGACTGAATATTTAATCAAGCAAACCAATAATTACTATATTCTACCGAATAAATAAATAATAAAATAAACATTGTATTGACAATAAATTTGAATATTAATTGAAATTTGATCAAGATATAATCGAAAGAAGGGAGGGAGGGAGGAAGTTATTACTTCACCGCGAGGTCATTAAATATTCCAAATTAAGGTTTAATTTTATTTCGATTAACCGAGTTTTGTTTTAACCTAGATAAGGAATCGGAAGGAGAGGTGACAGAGCGATCCCGCCACTTAGAATTTTAATCATACAGAAATACTTTATTGAAACCCTAACTAAAACATTATTAACCCCATTACTCTTCCCTCCAGGGCCGGAACTAGGAGATTATTTAGGGGGGGGGCAAAATTTAATTTGCCGCCCCTACTTTTTTTTTTTTCATTTATTTTTCGGCCTTTGACCTTGGTCATTCCGGCCCCTCTTTTTATATATCTTACAAAAAAAAAACATACAAATAAACATTTATAAAATTGAATAGCTACCGCCCCCTACTTAAAATTTTCTATACAAAATTCATATCATTTTACCTTTTTTTTTAGTAAATCTTTCTTTAATTGCCGCCCCCTGGTATCTGCCCCCCCCCCTAGATCCGGCCCTGCTCCCCCCATGTATGCGTCACTGTCTCTCTAGATCTACATTACCTACTCCACAAATTTAGGCCTTAAAGAAATTCTGGGACCTTCACTAACCCGATACAAATATTATTTTTCAAATAGTGTAATAAATAAATAAATATGTGAATGTGTTAATAATTCTTGGAGTTTTTGGACTCAGGCAAATTAAAATAATTTTTTTTGGTTACCAAACGCTACCCTCTTTAGGGCTCTTTAGATCCCCAGAGAAAACTTTTAATTTTGTATTCTCGATAATTAGTAATCCCGATGATTCGTACCAAACCGTCCCGTCCACCCCGCGACCATACGAATTATTGGAATTCTACTGTATTGACACAAAAAATTTGGTGGGAAAGCACACAACACAACTTTCTATTGCCGAAGGTATCTAATGTATTTCGTTACCTGACACACCAGACTTTTCTTTTAAATAAAATGTAATTTTAACTTTGTTTTTTACACGAATAGCGTTTTCTATTTCGTTTTTTAGTTTATCTTATTTTACATGTAAAATAATCCAATTTACGAAAAGGAAAAATTATATTTAAGGTGCGCGTCTCGGGGTGCAAATTTTTGGAGATTCCACAATTCCGGCCACAATTTAGAAGCTATCGACCTCAAATTTTTTTAAATTAAAGCTATTTAAAATATCTACAACCTATAGAAGCCCTTTTTTTGATTTTCGAAAAAATATTTTTTTTTTTTAGATTAATCGCATTAAATAAAAGATTTTTTTTTAATTCGCTCTATATCTTATAGATAATTAAATTAGTAATCATTGTGTTAAAAAATAATTAATTTTTTACCCTTATTTAATCAGCTGGAATCTTTCAAATGAAATGGAATAAATCCCTTGTATTCCTATGGGGAAAACTAACCCCATCTCTTGCCGTCTCTAGTAACTCGGTAGTGAATGGTCTTCTAACTGCTTAATATTATCTTTAAAATTTTTTTTCTTAAATTATCCAGTTCGAATTTACAAAGTGTTGTATTTATTCAGTCTAATTTTTGAAATATTATAAAAAACATGTCAGAAGGGCACGTGCCCCTTTTCCAATGGTTTAGTAATAAATCTTAGATCGTAAAAACATTATATATTAGATATTTATATAAATACCTGCATCTAAAAACCGTTTTAAACTCATATTTCTTCTATCAACCTATTATTATTAATACTAGGGTAAAATATCCTAAAGGGACAAATGATGAAATCCTGACATATCATTTTTTTTTAATGAAAGTTTGATGATGATATTTATTGTAAATTTATGAATACAAAGAGAGAAAGATAGCGAAGAAGAGTTTGAGCCCTAAGGATAGACTTGAGCAAGTTGTGTATGTCTATTGACAAGGGCAAACAAGAGTTGCTCTCTAGGAGCAAAATAAACATGAGGCCAATTCGAAAAAGAAAATGGGGAAGAGAAACATTTTTAAAATTGTAGTAAAAAAAAAGTCTATTTATCTCTGTGAATGGGAATAAATTAAATTTGATATGGGAGCAAAAATAAAACAACTGCAACATAAATGTATTCTAATTTGTGATAAAGATATGAGAATTTGTAATTGTATTTGTATTAATTTAAATTAATTAAATTATTGTGTGGCCTAAAATATATTTGTTGTAATTCTCCGGAAATTCACTCTACGAGTTACCAAGAAATCATTTATTATTTATTTGATTGACTACAATATTTTAAATCTCAAGATCGCAAGTTCAATGAAGTAGGCTAATTGAGATTTGCATTCTTGAATTAAAAATTAGTTTATAAATAGTAAATGTATGTGGCCTATTTTGTTGGAATAGGATACA
>JAKCPI010023777.1:0-15644 GCA_023213315.1 Euborellia annulipes | reverse complement strand
ATTATTTGATTGAAAATAATATACCTAAATTGTAATGATTTGAAATATCTTACTTAATTATTTTACCCTTAAGGGTAAAATAAAAAATTACTAATATTTTACTTTATGAAAAGATAGATAAAAAATAGTATAAAAATGAAGTTTTTTTATTTATTTTAAAATACTTAATCATTTTTTACAGGACTTTTGGAGGTAATAATGTGAAATTCGTTATGAATGTGGTTTTCATATGTGAATGCTTTCAAACGAAAATATAATATTTTCTATCAATCATATTTTAATGAAGTGTAATAAGCTAATAATAAAAAGTTTCATCGGGCTGGCTTTTCAGCCAGTATATATTTATTAATATGGATCTATAATTTTGGCCTAACGTTTACAATTTATTTAAATCACTTTGAAGATTCAATGATTCTCGAAGCTGACATCGACCGTCTTTATAAATGAAAGGGTATGATATTGGAAAGGTTTAATATATATGAACAAATACATAATATATTAAAATAAAGTTTTTTGCAGTGTACAGAAATTTAAGAAAAGTTGTCACTTTCTATTTTTAACGGTTTTTACTTCCTTTTTCTATTTCTATAACTTTTACAATTTATTTAAATAATTTTGAAGATCCGTTGATTTTCGAAGCTAACATCCGCCGTCTTTAAATGAGAGGGTATGGTTTTGGAAAGGTGTAATATAAGAAAAAATAAATAAATATGGGTTAGTTCTTATTATTAGGCTCGTTTTTACATTAATTATTATTTACAAAATATACATTTATTATTAAAAAAACAAAAAATTAAAATGAAATGATTTAAGATTTACAATTTAATCACTTTTCATCCCAATGAGAAAATATCTATTATTATACAGTGAAAACTTTGACTGGTAATTTTCTCTAGGATACAAAAAAGTGGGGGTACTGAATTTTACTTGATAATAAAATTTTTTAAAAAGTCTATATTCTCTTTGAGAGACGTTTCGTCAATGTTGTGACATCATCAGTATTTAAAATATAAAACAAAATAAACCATACAAAATTAAAACACAACCAAATTGCTGAGAATTTGTTAAATAATGAAAACAATCGTCGCTACAAGCTCACTTCACAGAAAATAATAATACAGTTTCGAAAAATTCCAAAATCATAATCTATTCTTACAGTAGGTAAGAGAGACGTTTCGTCAATGTTGTGACATCATCAGTATATAAAATATAAAACAACATATACCATACAAAATTAAAACACAACCAAATTGCTGAGAATTTGTTAAATAATGAAAACAATCGTCGCTACAAGCTCACTTCACAGAAAATTTTAATACAGTTTCGAAAAATTCCAAAATCATAATCTATTCTTACAGTAGGTAAGTACTCAAAACATTTTCATCTCTATCATTGATTTGATCTCGTTATAATTGAAAAGTTTTTATTTTGCTGAGAGCGGCAAAGTTGTTCATTCATAAAGGAAAACAAAGAGGTTTTCCTCTGCTTGATGCAAATAAACCTACACACATATACTAGTATATGAAATATATATATATTATTTGCACAAAGCAGAGGACAAACTCTTTGGTTCTCTTCTTCATGATATCATTATATATGTATATGTAATTAACCTACAGCCCCTAATATAGCAGATCTAAACGAATTTATATTTTTTCAATTTTTAATTTTTCTAACCCAGGACAAAGCTTTTTTATTGATCTTTTATTAATTTTCGAAATGTCTTTATTTTTTAGTTTTAATTTTGTAATTTTGTGACCACATATTTTTAATAAATTTTTCAATTCTTTAATTTCAAAATGGGATAAATTTATTTCTACGAGTTCGGGAAATTTCCAAAGATTAATTATAATTTTTTTGCCTGGGTGTATTAAGTTGATAGATTTTAATTTTGGACAAAACTTAAAAAAATTTTCAAATGTGTTGTAGCTTGTTTTAATATCCATAATTTTGGTGATATTGAGTGCCATCCCGGCAGGTGCACATGTTGTAACATAGTCAGATAAAACTGGACCAAAACATGTGCCTTCTAAACTTTTCAAATTGGGTAGAAGTTTTAAAAGTTGAGCACCATGTTTTGGCTTGTGCATATAACAGCCGAGATGGTCAATTTTCTTCAGTGCATTCTGAAGATCCTGATCATGGAGGGTAAAATCGTCTTTAATCAATAGTTCCTTGATTAAACAACGATTAACCACCCCACAATTCACACGCAGTGATTTTAAATTTCTGCATGTTTTGAATAGAGTAATGAACATCTCCTTGTGGTCAGAATTCAGCCGCATTCTTGTAAAATTTATCGTTTCGATATTTGGAGAAATTCTCGGTATCATTTCAAGAATTGATTTGATCGATCTATCATGATAACACGATCCTCCAAAGTCAAAATATCGAGTCCCCTCGTTGAGAAAATTGTGAAGAGAATTCACCCGGAGTTCTTCGTTAAGTGGTTGTTTGAAGCAGCTGTCCATTGAGAATTTCACATAACCCATTATAGATTCTGAAACAATGGAAAATTACTAATTACTTAATAATGTATAGTAAAATAAAAAATTCTGCTAATACTTTCGGCAAAAAGAACCTTTCTACTTAAATTAAAATAAAGTTTTGAGCTTCTAAAAATGGAATAAATCAGATAAAAATGGTCATATGAGGAATATTCGAAAAGTTTTAGCTAAAGAGCTGAAATTTGTCACATATGAGTCTAAGTTAATTAACTAACTGTACTTTCCATTTTTTAGATCAAATAAATATTTAGAATAATATTTATCATTTCCTGAAAGATCCGTACAGTGTAGAGAAATTTAAGAAAATTTCTCACTTTTTTTTATAATTTTAATAAAATCAAAAAATCAATATAAAAAAATTAACATTTTGAAAATTGAGTATTACGAAGTCTACAAATAAAATAAGAAAATGTACTCACTTTTGTATAACACACTATTAAATTCTTCGACCACAGTAATATAGTTAGAACTCTTGATATTCAAACTAGAATGCACAATGTAAGCAACAACAAAGAAAATTTTCAAAAAATAACAACTGAATTTAATATTAGCAAGAAAAACTTTGAAGAGTTTAGTTCAACTTAAAGAAGTAGAATGATACATAACCATGAAAACATTTTACATAAACTAATCTTTCGCCACCAGGGAGCGTAATATTATTATTCCAAGTATTATTTTTGGAGGGAAATTCAAAAAAAAAAAACCATATATCCATAATAATTTTGTACTAAATTGATTGTGATTTTATAAAAGACAAATATATGCCTATGGCTATTCTTAACTATATTTATTAACAATTAATAGTGTTGATTTTATCAAAGCCTTAAATTAAAATATATTTTGGAGCAAGAAACTTGAAATGAGGGCTATTGTTTTCAAAGATAAGTTGGCTATACTGGAACGATTTTAGTTTTTTCTCAATTTTTCAATTTTCTGGCCAACTTTTCCAATTTTTATTTCCGTCATAACGTGATTTGGACTATTACATAAGAAACTCGAAATAAGGCCCATAAACAAAACCTTCCCCCACTCCTACTAGCAAAAACCAGAGTTGCCAACACTGATTTTTTTTAGTTCACATGTTTTAGTGTATTCTGATAACACTGGTCCAAAACATTGCCTTTTTAACTTTTCAAATTGGTTAGAAGGTTTATATGTTTCGATATAATATTTGACAATGGTGATCGCATATCTTGAATTTATCTAATATATTCTAAAAGAGAATATATATACGTTGATATTATATACAAAAATATCATCAACACGTTTGTTTTTATAAACGAAATTAAATCGACGTTCGTCGATTAATAAATATACAAATAAATGAATTATATCATTATTTATTGATAAATAATATAGCGCGCACCATCTCTTTGGCATAATTAAGAATAGTGACTGTAACGATATGTTTTCAGTTTTTAAATCATCAAAATAAACATTATCTCTCTAATAAAATATAAAATTATTTGATTGAAAATAATATACCTAAATTTAATGATTTGAAATACTTACTTAATTATTTTACCCTTAAGGGTAAAATAAAAAATTACTAATATTTTACTTTATGAAAAGATAGATAAAAAATAGTATAAAAATGAAGTTTTTTTATTTATTTTAAAATACTTAATCATTTTTTACAGGACTTTTGGAGGTAATAATGTGAAATTCGTTATGAATGTGGTTTTCATATGTGAATGCTTTCAAACGAAAATATAATATTTTCTATCAATCATATTTTAATGAAGTGTAATAAGCTAATAATAAAAAGTTTCATCGGGCTGGCTTTTCAGCCAGTATATATTTATTAATATGGATCTATAATTTTGGCCTAACGTTTACAATTTATTTAAATCACTTTGAAGATTCAATGATTCTCGAAGCTGACATCGACCGTCTTTATAAATGAAAGGGTATGATATTGGAAAGGTTTAATATATATGAACAAATACATAATATATTAAAATAAAGTTTTTTGCAGTGTACAGAAATTTAAGAAAAGTTGTCACTTTCTATTTTTAACGGTTTTTACTTCTTTTTCTATTTCTATAACTTTTACAATTTATTTAAATAATTTTGAAGATCCGTTGATTTTCGAAGCTAACATCCGCCGTCTTTAAATGAGAGGGTATGGTTTTGGAAAGGTGTAATATAAGAAAAAATAAATAAATATGGGTTAGTTCTTATTATTAGGCTCGTTTTTACATTAATTATTATTTACAAAATATACATTTATTATTAAAAAAACAAAAAATTAAAATGAAATGATTTAAGATTTACAATTTAATCACTTTTCATCCCAATGAGAAAATATCTATTATTATACAGTGAAAACTTTGACTGGTAATTTTCTCTAGGATACAAAAAAGTGGGGGTACTGAATTTTACTTGATAATAAAATTTTTTTAAAAAGTCTATATTCTCTTTGAGAGACGTTTCGTCAATGTTGTGACATCATCAGTATTTAAAATATAAAACAAAATAAACCATACAAAATTAAAACACAACCAAATTGCTGAGAATTTGTTAAATAATGAAAACAATCGTCGCTACAAGCTCACTTCACAGAAAATAATAATACAGTTTCGAAAAATTCCAAAATCATAATCTATTCTTACAGTAGGTAAGAGAGTCTTTGAGAGACGTTTGTCAATGTTGTGACATCATCAGTATATAAAATATAAAACAACATATACCATACAAAATTAAAACACAACCAAATTGCTGAGAATTTGTTAAATAATGAAAACAATCGTCGCTACAAGCTCACTTCACAGAAAATTTTAATACAGTTTCGAAAAATTCCAAAATCATAATCTATTCTTACAGTAGGTAAGTACTCAAAACATTTTCATCTCTATCATTGATTTGATCTCGTTATAATTGAAAAGTTTTTATTTTGCTGAGAGCGGCAAAGTTGTTCATTCATAAAGGAAAACAAAGAGGTTTTCCTCTGCTTGATGCAAATAAACCTACACACATATACTAGTATATGAAATATATATATATTATTTGCACAAAGCAGAGGACAAACTCTTTGGTTCTCTTCTTCATGATATCATTATATATGTATATGTAATTAACCTACAGCCCCTAATATAGCAGATCTAAACGAATTTATATTTTTTCAATTTTTAATTTTTCTAACCCAGGACAAAGCTTTTTTATTGATCTTTTATTAATTTTCGAAATGTCTTTATTTTTTAGTTTTAATTTTGTAATTTTGTGACCACATATTTTTAATAAATTTTTCAATTCTTTAATTTCAAAATGGGATAAATTTATTTCTACGAGTTCGGGAAATTTCCAAAGATTAATTATAATTTTTTTGCCTGGGTGTATTAAGTTGATAGATTTTAATTTTGGACAAAACTTAAAAAAATTTTCAAATGTGTTGTAGCTTGTTTTAATATCCATAATTTTGGTGATATTGAGTGCCATCCCGGCAGGTGCACATGTTGTAACATAGTCAGATAAAACTGGACCAAAACATGTGCCTTCTAAACTTTTCAAATTGGGTAGAAGTTTTAAAAGTTGAGCACCATGTTTTGGCTTGTGCATATAACAGCCGAGATGGTCAATTTTCTTCAGTGCATTCTGAAGATCCTGATCATGGAGGGTAAAATCGTCTTTAATCAATAGTTCCTTGATTAAACAACGATTAACCACCCCACAATTCACACGCAGTGATTTTAAATTTCTGCATGTTTTGAATAGAGTAATGAACATCTCCTTGTGGTCAGAATTCAGCCGCATTCTTGTAAAATTTATCGTTTCGATATTTGGAGAAATTCTCGGTATCATTTCAAGAATTGATTTGATCGATCTATCATGATAACACGATCCTCCAAAGTCAAAATATCGAGTCCCCTCGTTGAGAAAATTGTGAAGAGAATTCACCCGGAGTTCTTCGTTAAGTGGTTGTTTGAAGCAGCTGTCCATTGAGAATTTCACATAACCCATTATAGATTCTGAAACAATGGAAAATTACTAATTACTTAATAATGTATAGTAAAATAAAAAATTCTGCTAATACTTTCGGCAAAAAGAACCTTTCTACTTAAATTAAAATAAAGTTTTGAGCTTCTAAAAATGGAATAAATCAGATAAAAATGGTCATATGAGGAATATTCGAAAAGTTTTAGCTAAAGAGCTGAAATTTGTCACATATGAGTCTAAGTTAATTAACTAACTGTACTTTCCATTTTTTAGATCAAATAAATATTTAGAATAATATTTATCATTTCCTGAAAGATCCGTACAGTGTAGAGAAATTTAAGAAAATTTCTCACTTTTTTTTATAATTTTAATAAAATCAAAAAATCAATATAAAAAAATTAACATTTTGAAAATTGAGTATTACGAAGTCTACAAATAAAATAAGAAAATGTACTCACTTTTGTATAACACACTATTAAATTCTTCGACCACAGTAATATAGTTAGAACTCTTGATATTCAAACTAGAATGCACAATGTAAGCAACAACAAAGAAAATTTTCAAAAAATAACAACTGAATTTAATATTAGCAAGAAAAACTTTGAAGAGTTTAGTTCAACTTAAAGAAGTAGAATGATACATAACCATGAAAACATTTTACATAAACTAATCTTTCGCCACCAGGGAGCGTAATATTATTATTCCAAGTATTATTTTTGGAGGGAAATTCAAAAAAAAAACCATATATCCATAATAATTTTGTACTAAATTGATTGTGATTTTATAAAAGACAAATATATGCCTATGGCTATTCTTAACTATATTTATTAACAATTAATAGTGTTGATTTTATCAAAGCCTTAAATTAAAATATATTTTGGAGCAAGAAACTTGAAATGAGGGCTATTGTTTTCAAAGATAAGTTGGCTATACTGGAACGATTTTAGTTTTTTCTCAATTTTTCAATTTTCTGGCCAACTTTTCCAATTTTTATTTCCGTCATAACGTGATTTGGACTATTACATAAGAAACTCGAAATAAGGCCCATAAACAAAACCTTCCCCCACTCCTACTAGCAAAAACCAGAGTTGCCAACACTGATTTTTTTTAGTTCACATGTTTTAGTGTATTCTGATAACACTGGTCCAAAACATTGCCTTTTTAACTTTTCAAATTGGTTAGAAGGTTTATATGTTTCGATATAATATTTGACAATGGTGATCGCATATCTTGAATTTATCTAATATATTCTAAAAGAGAATATATATACGTTGATATTATATACAAAAATATCATCAACACGTTTGTTTTTATAAACGAAATTAAATCGACGTTCGTCGATTAATAAATATACAAATAAATGAATTATATCATTATTTATTGATAAATAATATAGCGCGCACCATCTCTTTGGCATAATTAAGAATAGTGACTGTAACGATATGTTTTCAGTTTTTAAATCATCAAAATAAACATTATCTCTCTAATAAAATATAAAATTATTTGATTGAAAATAATATACCTAAATTTAATGATTTGAAATACTTACTTAATTATTTTACCCTTAAGGGTAAAATAAAAAATTACTAATATTTTACTTTATGAAAAGATAGATAAAAAATAGTATAAAAATGAAGTTTTTTTATTTATTTTAAAATACTTAATCATTTTTTACAGGACTTTTGGAGGTAATAATGTGAAATTCGTTATGAATGTGGTTTTCATATGTGAATGCTTTCAAACGAAAATATAATATTTTCTATCAATCATATTTTAATGAAGTGTAATAAGCTAATAATAAAAAGTTTCATCGGGCTGGCTTTTCAGCCAGTATATATTTATTAATATGGATCTATAATTTTGGCCTAACGTTTACAATTTATTTAAATCACTTTGAAGATTCAATGATTCTCGAAGCTGACATCGACCGTCTTTATAAATGAAAGGGTATGATATTGGAAAGGTTTAATATATATGAACAAATACATAATATATTAAAATAAAGTTTTTTGCAGTGTACAGAAATTTAAGAAAAGTTGTCACTTTCTATTTTTAACGGTTTTTACTTCTTTTTCTATTTCTATAACTTTTACAATTTATTTAAATAATTTTGAAGATCCGTTGATTTTCGAAGCTAACATCCGCCGTCTTTAAATGAGAGGGTATGGTTTTGGAAAGGTGTAATATAAGAAAAAATAAATAAATATGGGTTAGTTCTTATTATTAGGCTCGTTTTTACATTAATTATTATTTACAAAATATACATTTATTATTAAAAAAACAAAAAATTAAAATGAAATGATTTAAGATTTACAATTTAATCACTTTTCATCCCAATGAGAAAATATCTATTATTATACAGTGAAAACTTTGACTGGTAATTTTCTCTAGGATACAAAAAAGTGGGGGTACTGAATTTTACTTGATAATAAAATTTTTTTAAAAAGTCTATATTCTCTTTGAGAGACGTTTCGTCAATGTTGTGACATCATCAGTATTTAAAATATAAAACAAAATAAACCATACAAAATTAAAACACAACCAAATTGCTGAGAATTTGTTAAATAATGAAAACAATCGTCGCTACAAGCTCACTTCACGAAAATAATAATACAGTTTCGAAAAATTCCAAAATCATAATCTATTCTTACAGTAGGTAAGAGAGTCTTTGAGAGACGTTTGTCAATGTTGTGACATCATCAGTATATAAAATATAAAACAACATATACCATACAAAATTAAAACACAACCAAATTGCTGAGAATTTGTTAAATAATGAAAACAATCGTCGCTACAAGCTCACTTCACAGAAAATTTTAATACAGTTTCGAAAAATTCCAAAATCATAATCTATTCTTACAGTAGGTAAGTACTCAAAACATTTTCATCTCTATCATTGATTTGATCTCGTTATAATTGAAAAGTTTTTATTTTGCTGAGAGCGGCAAAGTTGTTCATTCATAAAGGAAAACAAAGAGGTTTTCCTCTGCTTGATGCAAATAAACCTACACACATATACTAGTATATGAAATATATATATATTATTTGCACAAAGCAGAGGACAAACTCTTTGGTTCTCTTCTTCATGATATCATTATATATGTATATGTAATTAACCTACAGCCCCTAATATAGCAGATCTAAACGAATTTATATTTTTTCAATTTTTAATTTTTCTAACCCAGGACAAAGCTTTTTTATTGATCTTTTATTAATTTTCGAAATGTCTTTATTTTTTAGTTTTAATTTTGTAATTTTGTGACCACATATTTTTAATAAATTTTTCAATTCTTTAATTTCAAAATGGGATAAATTTATTTCTACGAGTTCGGGAAATTTCCAAAGATTAATTATAATTTTTTTGCCTGGGTGTATTAAGTTGATAGATTTTAATTTTGGACAAAACTTAAAAAAATTTTCAAATGTGTTGTAGCTTGTTTTAATATCCATAATTTTGGTGATATTGAGTGCCATCCCGGCAGGTGCACATGTTGTAACATAGTCAGATAAAACTGGACCAAAACATGTGCCTTCTAAACTTTTCAAATTGGGTAGAAGTTTTAAAAGTTGAGCACCATGTTTTGGCTTGTGCATATAACAGCCGAGATGGTCAATTTTCTTCAGTGCATTCTGAAGATCCTGATCATGGAGGGTAAAATCGTCTTTAATCAATAGTTCCTTGATTAAACAACGATTAACCACCCCACAATTCACACGCAGTGATTTTAAATTTCTGCATGTTTTGAATAGAGTAATGAACATCTCCTTGTGGTCAGAATTCAGCCGCATTCTTGTAAAATTTATCGTTTCGATATTTGGAGAAATTCTCGGTATCATTTCAAGAATTGATTTGATCGATCTATCATGATAACACGATCCTCCAAAGTCAAAATATCGAGTCCCCTCGTTGAGAAAATTGTGAAGAGAATTCACCCGGAGTTCTTCGTTAAGTGGTTGTTTGAAGCAGCTGTCCATTGAGAATTTCACATAACCCATTATAGATTCTGAAACAATGGAAAATTACTAATTACTTAATAATGTATAGTAAAATAAAAAATTCTGCTAATACTTTCGGCAAAAAGAACCTTTCTACTTAAATTAAAATAAAGTTTTGAGCTTCTAAAAATGGAATAAATCAGATAAAAATGGTCATATGAGGAATATTCGAAAAGTTTTAGCTAAAGAGCTGAAATTTGTCACATATGAGTCTAAGTTAATTAACTAACTGTACTTTCCATTTTTTAGATCAAATAAATATTTAGAATAATATTTATCATTTCCTGAAAGATCCGTACAGTGTAGAGAAATTTAAGAAAATTTCTCACTTTTTTTTATAATTTTAATAAAATCAAAAAATCAATATAAAAAAATTAACATTTTGAAAATTGAGTATTACGAAGTCTACAAATAAAATAAGAAAATGTACTCACTTTTGTATAACACACTATTAAATTCTTCGACCACAGTAATATAGTTAGAACTCTTGATATTCAAACTAGAATGCACAATGTAAGCAACAACAAAGAAAATTTTCAAAAAATAACAACTGAATTTAATATTAGCAAGAAAAACTTTGAAGAGTTTAGTTCAACTTAAAGAAGTAGAATGATACATAACCATGAAAACATTTTACATAAACTAATCTTTCGCCACCAGGGAGCGTAATATTATTATTCCAAGTATTATTTTTGGAGGGAAATTCAAAAAAAAAAACCATATATCCATAATAATTTTGTACTAAATTGATTGTGATTTTATAAAAGACAAATATATGCCTATGGCTATTCTTAACTATATTTATTAACAATTAATAGTGTTGATTTTATCAAAGCCTTAAATTAAAATATATTTTGGAGCAAGAAACTTGAAATGAGGGCTATTGTTTTCAAAGATAAGTTGGCTATACTGGAACGATTTTAGTTTTTTCTCAATTTTTCAATTTTCTGGCCAACTTTTCCAATTTTTATTTCCGTCATAACGTGATTTGGACTATTACATAAGAAACTCGAAATAAGGCCCATAAACAAAACCTTCCCCCACTCCTACTAGCAAAAACCAGAGTTGCCAACACTGATTTTTTTTAGTTCACATGTTTTAGTGTATTCTGATAACACTGGTCCAAAACATTGCCTTTTTAACTTTTCAAATTGGTTAGAAGGTTTATATGTTTCGATATAATATTTGACAATGGTGATCGCATATCTTGAATTTATCTAATATATTCTAAAAGAGAATATATATACGTTGATATTATATACAAAAATATCATCAACACGTTTGTTTTTATAAACGAAATTAAATCGACGTTCGTCGATTAATAAATATACAAATAAATGAATTATATCATTATTTATTGATAAATAATATAGCGCGCACCATCTCTTTGGCATAATTAAGAATAGTGACTGTAACGATATGTTTTCAGTTTTTAAATCATCAAAATAAACATTATCTCTCTAATAAAATATAAAATTATTTGATTGAAAATAATATACCTAAATTTAATGATTTGAAATACTTACTTAATTATTTTACCCTTAAGGGTAAAATAAAAAATTACTAATATTTTACTTTATGAAAAGATAGATAAAAAATAGTATAAAAATGAAGTTTTTTTATTTATTTTAAAATACTTAATCATTTTTTACAGGACTTTTGGAGGTAATAATGTGAAATTCGTTATGAATGTGGTTTTCATATGTGAATGCTTTCAAACGAAAATATAATATTTTCTATCAATCATATTTTAATGAAGTGTAATAAGCTAATAATAAAAAGTTTCATCGGGCTGGCTTTTCAGCCAGTATATATTTATTAATATGGATCTATAATTTTGGCCTAACGTTTACAATTTATTTAAATCACTTTGAAGATTCAATGATTCTCGAAGCTGACATCGACCGTCTTTATAAATGAAAGGGTATGATATTGGAAAGGTTTAATATATATGAACAAATACATAATATATTAAAATAAAGTTTTTTGCAGTGTACAGAAATTTAAGAAAAGTTGTCACTTTCTATTTTTAACGGTTTTTACTTCTTTTTCTATTTCTATAACTTTTACAATTTATTTAAATAATTTTGAAGATCCGTTGATTTTCGAAGCTAACATCCGCCGTCTTTAAATGAGAGGGTATGGTTTTGGAAAGGTGTAATATAAGAAAAAATAAATAAATATGGGTTAGTTCTTATTATTAGGCTCGTTTTTACATTAATTATTATTTACAAAATATACATTTATTATTAAAAAAACAAAAAATTAAAATGAAATGATTTAAGATTTACAATTTAATCACTTTTCATCCCAATGAGAAAATATCTATTATTATACAGTGAAAACTTTGACTGGTAATTTTCTCTAGGATACAAAAAAGTGGGGGTACTGAATTTTACTTGATAATAAAATTTTTTTAAAAAGTCTATATTCTCTTTGAGAGACGTTTCGTCAATGTTGTGACATCATCAGTATTTAAAATATAAAACAAAATAAACCATACAAAATTAAAACACAACCAAATTGCTGAGAATTTGTTAAATAATGAAAACAATCGTCGCTACAAGCTCACTTCACAGAAAATAATAATACAGTTTCGAAAAATTCCAAAATCATAATCTATTCTTACAGTAGGTAAGAGAGTCTTTGAGAGACGTTTGTCAATGTTGTGACATCATCAGTATATAAAATATAAAACAACATATACCATACAAAATTAAAACACAACCAAATTGCTGAGAATTTGTTAAATAATGAAAACAATCGTCGCTACAAGCTCACTTCACAGAAAATTTTAATACAGTTTCGAAAAATTCCAAAATCATAATCTATTCTTACAGTAGGTAAGTACTCAAAACATTTTCATCTCTATCATTGATTTGATCTCGTTATAATTGAAAAGTTTTTATTTTGCTGAGAGCGGCAAAGTTGTTCATTCATAAAGGAAAACAAAGAGGTTTTCCTCTGCTTGATGCAAATAAACCTACACACATATACTAGTATATGAAATATATATATATTATTTGCACAAAGCAGAGGACAAACTCTTTGGTTCTCTTCTTCATGATATCATTATATATGTATATGTAATTAACCTACAGCCCCTAATATAGCAGATCTAAACGAATTTATATTTTTTCAATTTTTAATTTTTCTAACCCAGGACAAAGCTTTTTTATTGATCTTTTATTAATTTTCGAAATGTCTTTATTTTTTAGTTTTAATTTTGTAATTTTGTGACCACATATTTTTAATAAATTTTTCAATTCTTTAATTTCAAAATGGGATAAATTTATTTCTACGAGTTCGGGAAATTTCCAAAGATTAATTATAATTTTTTTTGCCTGGGTGTATTAAGTTGATAGATTTTAATTTTGGACAAAACTTAAAAAAATTTTCAAATGTGTTGTAGCTTGTTTTAATATCCATAATTTTGGTGATATTGAGTGCCATCCCGGCAGGTGCACATGTTGTAACATAGTCAGATAAAACTGGACCAAAACATGTGCCTTCTAAACTTTTCAAATTGGGTAGAAGTTTTAAAAGTTGAGCACCATGTTTTGGCTTGTGCATATAACAGCCGAGATGGTCAATTTTCTTCAGTGCATTCTGAAGATCCTGATCATGGAGGGTAAAATCGTCTTTAATCAATAGTTCCTTGATTAAACAACGATTAACCACCCCACAATTCACACGCAGTGATTTTAAATTTCTGCATGTTTTGAATAGAGTAATGAACATCTCCTTGTGGTCAGAATTCAGCCGCATTCTTGTAAAATTTATCGTTTCGATATTTGGAGAAATTCTCGGTATCATTTCAAGAATTGATTTGATCGATCTATCATGATAACACGATCCTCCAAAGTCAAAATATCGAGTCCCCTCGTTGAGAAAATTGTGAAGAGAATTCACCCGGAGTTCTTCGTTAAGTGGTTGTTTGAAGCAGCTGTCCATTGAGAATTTCACATAACCCATTATAGATTCTGAAACAATGGAAAATTACTAATTACTTAATAATGTATAGTAAAATAAAAAATTCTGCTAATACTTTCGGCAAAAAGAACCTTTCTACTTAAATTAAAATAAAGTTTTGAGCTTCTAAAAATGGAATAAATCAGATAAAAATGGTCATATGAGGAATATTCGAAAAGTTTTAGCTAAAGAGCTGAAATTTGTCACATATGAGTCTAAGTTAATTAACTAACTGTACTTTCCATTTTTTAGATCAAATAAATATTTAGAATAATATTTATCATTTCCTGAAAGATCCGTACAGTGTAGAGAAATTTAAGAAAATTTCTCACTTTTTTTTTATAATTTTAATAAAATCAAAAAATCAATATAAAAAAATTAACATTTTGAAAATTGAGTATTACGAAGTCTACAAATAAAATAAGAAAATGTACTCACTTTTGTATAACACACTATTAAATTCTTCGACCACAGTAATATAGTTAGAACTCTTGATATTCAAACTAGAATGCACAATGTAAGCAACAACAAAGAAAATTTTCAAAAAATAACAACTGAATTTAATATTAGCAAGAAAAACTTTGAAGAGTTTAGTTCAACTTAAAGAAGTAGAATGATACATAACCATGAAAACATTTTACATAAACTAATCTTTCGCCACCAGGGAGCGTAATATTATTATTCCAAGTATTATTTTTGGAGGGAAATTCAAAAAAAAAAAAAAACATATATCCATAATAATTTTGTACTAAATTGATTGTGATTTTATAAAAGACAAATATATGCCTATGGCTATTCTTAACTATATTTATTAACAATTAATAGTGTTGATTTTATCAAAGCCTTAAATTAAAATATATTTTGGAGCAAGAAACTTGAAATGAGGGCTATTGTTTTCAAAGATAAGTTGGCTATACTGGAACGATTTTAGTTTTTTCTCAATTTTTCAATTTTCTGGCCAACTTTTCCAATTTTTATTTCCGTCATAACGTGATTTGGACTATTACATAAGAAACTCGAAATAAGGCCCATAAACAAAACCTTCCCCACTCCTACTAGCAAAAACCAGAGTTGCCAACACTGATTTTTTTTTAGTTCACATGTTTTAGTGTATTCTGATAACACTGGTCCAAAACATTGCCTTTTTAACTTTTCAAATTGGTTAGAAGGTTTATATGTTTCGATATAATATTTGACAATGGTGATCGCATATCTTGAATTTATCTAATATAT